>CAJHQP010006547.1:0-37553 GCA_905132765.1 Moricandia arvensis | reverse complement strand
AAGAAACGATGTCATGCTAAAGTTTTAAGAAGAAACTAAAGATAAGAACGAAGCCATTTTGCAAATAGTAATGATGTAAAAAGATAGAACACAAGAAGATGTGGGAATGTGAGTGTAAAGACTTAGGACGAGTTTGACTTTGACCTTTGCCTAACTTCCATTTGTGTGATGGTTACGTCTACTACACACAACAATTAGCCGAAACTATATCCAATCTCCTCTCTCATCTACTGCTAATTAAAAGTTAAATCTAATAATTATAATAATTACCATCGCAAATATTGATTTGTTTATTGCTACCAAGTCCACAGTGCAAAGATTATCCCAGAGTCCTTGGCATGTGCGCGCGTAAGCGTAAGCAAGATTATCCCAGAGTCCAAACACTTTTATAGTAATAATATTATTATTAAAATCCACATTTTATTAATATACATAATATTAAGTTATAAAAACCTTGGTGAAATCTGAAGCAAGGTTGAGGAGAGCACCTACACACTCCTCATATCCATTAGGGTTCCCTACTGCTATGCTTTCCTTGTTTAATTGCTTAGTACAGTTTAGAAGTTAGTAACAGTATAAACCAATAAAACTATAGTTATAATATAATAAGCCGATTATTTAAAGCAGAGAAATAACATAGAGTTTCAAGTATTTTAAGAGAGAAGTGGTCCAAATAAGGAGATAAATCAGTTTGAACTCTCAAATGATTTTGGGCAGTCTTTGAGTTTGTGTGGATCTCAATTTAATAACCAAAGCCACTGATTGCTACTTGAGAAGGACTGCATATGAGAAAGATTGATAACTTTTTAAGTTTTCTTCATACATACTTAAACCATTATTTATTAAAAAGCAATTTTATTTATTAAATTTATATTTTCATCTAAATTAAGTGTTTGGTTGCAAACTAAAAGTTTGTATGTCAACCAAACTGTTTTTTTTTATTATCCATAATGTCTGACGACTGCCACTAATCGATTATTATGTAGGTTCTAGAGAAACATTAAATTCATGGTGGTCAAGATGACTCGAACTGCGAATATCGTATTAAATTTTTCTTTTTCAAGTACCTCCAGACCAATTCCACTTGGTGACCAGTATACAAATATTGTATTTGGACGCATATACAATTGGTTTTGTATTTGCGTCCAAATACAATACTTGTATATTAAAACATGATTGAGAGTGCAATAATAATGGCAGAGAGGAGGGTATTGGGTACAAACAATACAAAATCTGAAGATGAAGCCAAGGGAATAGAGCAAAAGTGGGCACCATACGACCAAACCCATTCACATGTGCGCCACGTAGATTATTGCGGGTGCATGATCTCAGCATGAAGTGTCATCATCACTCGACCTCGAGATCCTCCTCCTCGAACTTGAATGCAATAGCCATTATTTTGGTTTTTGGCTAAGTTTTGTCGTTGGCGTAAACTGTGGACTTCATTAATAAAATACTAGAAAACTGATCGTTAAATGGTAGATAAAAAGCCCTGAACAGTGAGCACTATGATTGACATTTGCTGGTTGGTGATTTACAAATTGAAAATTAAAGTGTGTTATATTGTGTTCTAATTCCGTAGAAGTTTTCTTTATTAGTTCATTTAATTAGATTGATAAACTAATCTTATATTTTTTTAAAAATTGGGTGAAACTTCCAAAACACTATTCCTTATACACTACTTTAGGTTTAGACATTTTGGATATCAGTTCTATTCAAATATTTCGGGTATCGTATAGTTCGGATAGGGATTAAAAAATCTATTTATTTTTGGTTTGGTTCGGGTAATTTATGATTTGGTCAGTTTAAATAGTAAAAATAAGAATCAGAAAATACCCAAAAAAAATTTAATTCTCATTTGATTTTGGTTCAAGTTCGGTTAGTTAGATTAGTTCATATTAAACATCGGATATTTCGGTAAAATATTAAATAATTAAGATAATTTGGATAAATTTTGGAATATTTCTAATTACTTTAGATATCTAAGATAAAAATATTTGGATACTTTTGAGTAGTTCGGATACTTTATAACAATTTAGTTTTTTCAACTATTTTTGGATATTTTTAAGTAGATTTTTAAATTATAAATATATATATTTAGATATATTATATTTATATATAATTACTATTTTATATATTTGGATATCCGTTCGGTTCTTGGTTCTGGTTTGGTTTAATTATTTTGGATACAAAATATCGAAACCATACGGATATTTGAAAATTTTGGTCTAATTTCGAATTCAGATATTTCAGTTTGGTTTTGGTTCGGTTTTTCGGTTCCGTTATTTTGTCTAGGCCTACACTACTTCATGAAATAAATTTGACTGCAATCACTACAATAATTGGCAAGCTATCAAGGGAAGAAACCAAATACATATGTGCTCTGTCTTGACATGCCCACAATTTGGAGCAGAAGAAAAAAAGACTATATATAGTATTGATTTGTTCTAGTTAACTTAACTTAAGTTGGTTATATACTTTCTCGGAATGAATATAATTCAACTTAAAAATCGTAACAAGAATATAGAAATAGAAAGAAGAAATAAGAAGTGGATAAGATCTTCTTCTTAGTGGCCAAGAAGATACCCTTTGAAAACATACAGCAGCCGAAATTGTAAAGATCCACTTAAGCCGACGACTTCTCTGAAAATTAGCTTTCAAATGGCCCATTTGACATCGATTACTCATAAGTATCTTTTTAAGTTCCATTGCACTTACTTACAACGTACCATCATTCTCTTTTGTTTTTTTTGCTTTAACAAAATAGTTTAAATTAATAGTGTTATATAACATATAAAAAAAGCATATGATTTCCTTATTCTACCTTCTTCTTGATCTTCTTTTATATCTCCTATATATACCTCAGTTTCTTTCACACACTTCCCCTTGTTCCACATCATCTTCTCTATAATATCTACTCACTCCATATTTAATCTTCTTCTACACACACACACACACACGCAACCACATGTATGTGTATGTACATGTGAGATAGTATTGTGATAAATATCGTTATCAATGAGTCTACCACCGGGGTTCAGGTTTTTCCAACGGACGAAGAGCTAGTCGTCCACTTCCTCCACCGCAAAGTTTCACTCTTGCATTGTCATCCTGACGTCATCCCCGACCTTGATCTTTACCCTTACGATCCTTGGGACCTTCCCGGTATATACACCCACATATCTCTCTCCATACATGTACCATGCAACATATATGTCCATATCTGATTACTATCTATATATGCATGCATGTGAGAGTGTGTATCATGTATGTATAAGTTTATTTGACAATATGTATGTGTGTGTGTGTGATAATCAAAGTTAAAGGACAGAGATTGAGGTTGTCACTAGCTTAAGTAACCAATCTCTCTTTTTTAGTTTTTTTTAGCAGTACACTTTTGTTCGGTTGCTCTTTTTAAGGATTGTTTTTGTTTCCAAAATCTTACCATACACACAAACACTATAATACTGCCAATCTCTACCTAATAAATTTACTTTTCATTTCTTGGAAGGAATATTATTATTGGTGAAGCATAATTAATATTACTTTCTTCATAGTCATACATGTGCACCAATATCAATCATTCAATCTCATGATACACAAATACAGTACAAATCATATACAAATATTACACACACACACACACACACACACACACACACACACACACACACACACACACACACACACACACACACACACACACTAAAACATGTACGGTGACATATATACGATCAATCACACATAATATTTACATTTTATCTTAAACTAACTTTATTAGACTCATATATATCCAAAAACCTTACGGATCAATAATTAGCCTAATAGATAAACCTATAGTTCTCCCCTTAACATGATTTAAACCTTTGGATAATGAATTTTTTTTTCCAGATATTTGCTCTGAAGTTTTTTCAAATATTATAAAGTATTTGTTAATGAATTAAACTAATTTGTTTATTTATAATTATTATAGGGAAAGCATTGGGAGAAGGGAGGCAATGGTACTTCTATAGTAGAAAGACACAAGAAAGAGTGACAAGTAATGGTTACTGGGGATCAATGGGAATAGATGAGCCAATCTTCACAAGCTCCACACACAAGAAAGTGGGCATCAAAAAGTATCTAACGTTCTATCTCGGAGATTCTCAGACTAACTGGATCATGCAAGAATATTCCCTCCCAGATTCTTCTTCATCTAGTCGATCTTCTAAGAGATCAAGCCGTGGTTCAACTAGTTCTAGTCATAAACCCGTAAGTACCCTTTTTGTTTCAAGCCCAAAGTTATTTAAATTTAACTTAAAGTTTACGTTTTCTAAAACCAAAAATTACAACTTGACCTCCACGTACGTACATGCATGGCTTGGATTGTTTGTGGTGCAGGATTATAGCAAGTGGGTGATATGCAGAGTGTATGAACAAAACTGCAACGATGAAGAGGATGATGATGGGGCAGAACTCTCATGTTTGGATGAAGTGTTCTTGTCTTTAGATGATCTCGAAGAAGTAAGTTTACCGTAATAAAGATAGAAGCACCCAAAACGAAAAGGTTTAATGAGAATGATATCAATCTTACAAGTTATATGGTGTAATTTGCAAGCAAACAGAAGCAACAAGCGAGAAGTTCTAGTCTTGTTGTATTTTTTCACATTCAAATATATCTTCTTCATGCTCAATTAATTATGTTTAAACTATTTTTAAAACTATAAAAATTTAATTCTAATTAAATCGTGAGCCCAATTTGTGTGTATATATGTTATTTGAATAATAGTTATCCATACAACAATCACAATTATAAACCAATGAAACAATATAATAAAGATAATAGGTTTATACTCAATTGAATCATTACCCTGAAATTATTGGTTAATGTAGGATTGGTATTTTTAAGTATGACCTCTAAATTTCCAAGTATGACCTCTAAATTTATATACTTGTGGCCTAAACCTGATCCAGTTTAGGGTAGTAGGATTAGTATTTTGTTAATTTTTTATACAGAATTTGGCAATCGAGAGCCTTTTTCTCCAAGTTATAGCCTCTCTCTCTATAGATCTTAGACTGGTTTTAGAAGTTGTGTCGCCGAGCCAAGCAACATAGTCTTTTGATATCTATTATATAATTTCATTTTTGGGTGCTTGCTAAGCAAGCACTGACTCATGTATGATGCAAGCACCTTACACACTTTAATAATAAGAAACACAAAAAATTGAAAGGACAAAATTTCTAAGTGGGGAAAGACTGGGATTTAAATCACTGTATAGTTTATACTTTATAGGGATGGTTAAGGAAATTTTCATCGTTCTGCTGCGTTAGATATTCATAATCATAAAACCAGATAATTTCAGTGGTAAAAACAAACCATGTACATATATGAGCTTTCTAACCAAAAAGAATTCGTTTACTCTAAACCAATTCGATATTGCAAATTTCAGTATCAATCTGATTCACTTAGAAGGCTATAAAAGGGAACGTGGTGAACGTTGGTTGAATTAAGCATTTGACTGACTTAAACTTCGCAATGCAGAAAAGCAAACCAAATTACAAAAAAATTAGAAAAACAGTTTTGATCAAAAGATTTTAAAAGGAAAAAACTTGGAAAAATGCGGAGATTGACTAGAAAGTTAAATAAACATAATCTGAAAACAAAAACAATATGTACCTCTAACAATAAAAAGTATGACAGGATATCATGTTCTATTAGGTTCACACTATGTAATTATGCTTTTGTAATCAATCCTATCAAAACTTAGGGAAAACCTCCTAATCATAAACTTTTAAAAAGAAAAAAAATCTTGAAAATTGTAAAATCAATTAGAAAGCAAATAAACACAATGTGAAAACAAAACAAATGTGATACCTCTAATGATAAAAATATGACCGGATATCATGTTCGTTAAGTTTCACATTATGCATTGATACTTTCATAATCAATCATATAATTTTTTTTTTATAAAAAACATTTTTATCTAGAGAAATTGCAATGTATATTTATGTAATATTAGAATATCTACCCTTAATAAATCTCAACCTTTGATTCTTTTTTATTTTATTTTTTCATTTTTTCTCTTTTATTCTTTTCCCCCTTCATCTTATTTGATCTATATTTTCATTACCTATATAATTTAGCCAAAATAATATTAAAATAAAAATACAAATGTTATAAAAAATCTTGAAAAGATTCGTAAGATCAATTCGAAAGCAAATAAGCATAACGTGAAAACAAAAAAACGTGATACCTCTAACGTTAAACAATATGACAAGATATCATATTCGTTAAGTTTAACATTATGCATTTATAATTTCATAATCAATAATATAAAAAAGCATTAAAAAAAAAATCTAGAGAAATATTGAGTTTTTGTAAATGTTCCCTCCTCTCTCCTCCCCTCCCTTCCTTTCTCTCTCCTTCTCCTCCCATCTCCCTACAAAAATATTTAATTTTTCTATAAATATTTTATACACTAAAGTTTATTCTCTTTATAATTTTTTAAATTTTTTAACTACTTTCTATCTATATATTAATGTATGCAAGACTTTTTCATGGTACATAGATATCGTCTCTAATGTTTTAACAATTAAATAAAAACTTATATACTATCTATATCAGCATACTAACCACAATGAAATTTTTATTCTCTAGAGAAACAGAGACGACAAAGGTTTCAAACCTCTTCGACCATCATTCTATATCAGTTCAAAATGCAACTATGCATTAAAAAATATTTTCATATTTTTTGAAATTTTCTCAAAATTTGTAGGTACCTCTATGAAAATATTGAGTTTTTCGGTAAATTCTCTATATACTAAATTTTATCCTCTTTAGTGTTGTTTAAATTTTTCTAACCACATTCTACATTTATATTAATGTATGCAAAACTTTTATTCATCGTACATGGACATCATTTCTATTTTTTAACAATTAATTTAATAAAACTTCATATATTACCTAAATCAATGGACTAACCACAATGAAATCTTTATTCTCTAGAGAAAAAAAGAAAACAAATGTGTCAAACCTATTTGATCATTATCCTATATCAGTACATGATGAAAATATGCATTAAAACAAGAGTATCATATTTTTTTGAAATTTTCTCAAAATTTGTAGGTTAACCCCTATGAAAATATTGAGTTTTTCGGTAAATTCTCTATATACTAAATTTTATCCTCTTTAGTGTTGTTTAAATTTTTCTAACCACATTCTAAATTTATATTAATGTATGCAAAACTTTTATTCATCATACACGGACATCATTTCTATTTTTTAACATTTAATTTAATAAAACTTCATATAACCTGTACAAATGGACTAACCACAATGAAATATACATTTTCTAGAGAACCGGAGACAACAAAGGTGCCAAAACTTTTTGACCATCATCCTATATCAGTACACGATGCAACTATGAATTAAAACAAGAGTATCATATTTTTTTAATTTTTCTTAAAAACTGTGGGTTACCTACAGAAATATTGAGTTTTTCTGTAAATGTTCTATACACTGAAAGTATATTCTATTTATAATTGTTTTAAATTTCTAATTACTTGCTATCTGTATGTTAAGGTATGCAAGAATTTTTTCATGATACATAGACATCGTCTCTAATGTTTTAACAAAATAAATTTAAATAAATTTATATACTATCTAAATAAGCATACTAACAACAATGATATCTCTATTCTCTAGAGAAACAGAGACGGTAAAAGTTTCAAACCTCTATAACCATCACCCTATGTAAGTTCACGATGCAAATATGCGTTAAAAACTATTGTCATTTTTGTTTTGAAAATTTCACAAAGTTTGTAGATTAAACCCTATGAAAATATTGAGTTTTTCGATAAATTCTCTATATACTGAATTTTATCCTCTTTATTGTTGTTTAAATTTTTCTAACCACATTCTACATTTATATTAATGTATGTAAAACTTTTATTCATCGTATATGGACATCGTTTATATTTTTTAACAATTAATTTAATAAAACTTAATATATCACCTAAATCAGAGGACTAACTACTATGAAATCTTTATTCTCTAGAGAAAAAGAGAAAACAAAGGTGTAAAACCTCTTTTATTATCATCCTATATCAGTACATGATGCAACTATGCATTAAAACAAGACTATCATTTTTTTGAAATTTTCTCAAAATTTGTAGGTGTTCCTTATGAAAATATTGAGTTTTTCGGTAAATTTTCTATATATAGAATTTTATCCTCTTTAGTGTTGTTTAAATTTTTCTAACCACATTCTAAATTTATATTAATGTATGCAAAACTTTTATTCATCGTACACGAACATCGTTTCTATTTGTTTTTTACCTTTAATTTAATAAAACTTCATATATAACCTAAATAAATGGAATAGCCACTATGAAATATACATTTTCTATAGAACCGAACACAACAAAGATGCCAAACCTCTTTGACCATCATCCTATATCAGTACACGATGCAACTATGAATTTAAACAACAATATCATATTTTTTGAATTTTTCTTAAAAACTGTGGGTTAACCCATACAGAAATATTGAGTTTTTCTGTAAGTGTTCTATACACTGAAAGTATATTCTCTTTATAATTGTTTAAAATTTCTAATTACTTTCTATCTGTATGTTAATGTATGCAAGACTTTTTTCATAGTACATAGACATCGTCTCTAATGTTTTAACAAAAAATTAAAAAAAAATTATATACTATCTAAATAAGCATACTAACAACAATGATATCTCTATTTTCTAGAGAAACCGGAGACGACAAAAGTTTCAAACCTCTTTGACCATCACCCTATGTCAGTACACGATGCAAATATGCATTAAAACAAGAGTATCATATTTTTTGTATTTTTCTCAAAATCTGTAGGTTAACCCCTATAGAAAATATTGAGTTTTTCTGTAAATTCTCTATATACTGAAGTATATCCTCTTTAGTATTGTTTAAAATTTTCTAACTACATTCTATCATGTATATTAATGTATGCAAGACTTTTTTCATCGTACATAGACATCGTCTCTAATTTTTTAACAAATAAATTTAAATAAAAACTTATATACTATCTAAATAAGCATGACTAACCACTAATATATCTCAATTCTTTAGAGAAACAGAGACGACAAAAGTTTCAAACCTCTTTGACCATCACCCTATGTCAGTTCACGATGCAACTATGCATTAAAAATATTTTCATTTGTTTTTGAAATTTTCTCAAAATTTGTAGGCTAACCCCTATGAAAATAATGAGTTTTTCGGTAAATTCTCTATATACTGAATTTTATCCTCTTTAGTATTGTTTTAATTTTTCTAACCACATTATACATTTATATTAATGTATGCAAAACTTTTATTCATCGTACACGAACCTCGTTTCTATTTTTTATAACCTTTAATTTAATAAAACTTCATATATAACCTAAATAAATGGACTAACCACCTTGAAATATACATTTTCTAGAGAACCGGAGACAACAAAGATGCCAAACCTCTTTGACCATCATCCTATATCAGTACACGATGCAACTATGAATTAAAACAAGAGTATCATATTTTTTGTATTTTTCTTAAAAACTGTGGGTTAACCCCTACAGAAATATTGAGTTTTTCTGTAAATGTTCTATACACTGAAGTATATTCTCTTTATAATTGTTTAAAATTTCTAACTACTTTCTATCTGTATATTAATGTATGCAAGACCTTTTTCATGGTACATAGACATCGTCTCTAATGTTTTAACAAATAAATTAAATAAAAATTTATATACTATCTAAATAAGCATACTAACAACAATTATATCTCAATTCTTTAGAGAAACAGAGACGCCAAAAGTTTCAAACCTCTTTGACCATCACCCTATGTCAGTTCACGATGCAACTATGCATTAAAAAATATTGTCATTTTTTTTGAAATTTTCTCAAAATTTGTAGGCTAACCCCTATGAAAATAATGAGTTTTTCGGTAAATTCTCTATATACTGAATTTTATCCTCTTTAGTATTGTTTAAATTTTTCTAACCACATTATACATTTATATTAATGTATGCAAAACTTTTATTCATCGTACACGAACCTCGTTTCTATTTTTTATAACCTTTAATTTAATAAAACTTCATATATAACCTAAATAAATGGACTAACCACCTTGAAATATACATTTTCTAGAGAACCGGAGACAACAAAGATGCCAAACCTCTTTGACCATCATCCTATATCAGTACACGATGCAACTATGAATTAAAACAAGAGTATCATATTTTTTGTATTTTTCTTAAAAACTGTGGGTTAACCCCTACAGAAATATTGAGTTTTTCTGTAAATGTTCTATACACTGAAGTATATTCTCTTTATAATTGTTTAAAATTTCTAACTACTTTCTATCTGTATATTAATGTATGCAAGACCTTTTTCATGGTACATAGACATCGTCTCTAATGTTTTAACAAATAAATTAAATAAAAATTTATATACTATCTAAATAAGCATACTAACAACAATTATATCTCAATTCTTTAGAGAAACAGAGACGAAAAAGTTTCAAACCTCTTTGACCATCACCCTATGTCAGTTCACGATGCAACTATGCATTAAAAATATTGTCATTTTTTTTGAAATTTTCTCAAAATTTGTAGGCTAACCCCTATGAAAATAATGAGTTTTTCGGTAAATTCTCTATATACTGAATTTTATCCTCTTTAGTATTGTTTAATTTTTCTAACCACATTATCAGTTTATATTAATGTATGCAAAACTTTTATTCATCGTACACGAACCTCGTTTCTATTTTTTATAACCTTTAATTTAATAAAACTTCATATATAACCTAAATAAATGGACTAACCACCTTGAAATATACATTTTCTAGAGAACCGGAGAAAACAAAGATGCCAAACCTCTTTGACCATCATCCTATATCAGTACACGATGCAACTATGAATTAAAACAAGAGTATCATATTTTTTGTATTTTTCTTAAAAACTGTGGGTTAACCCCTACAGAAATATTGAGTTTTTCTGTAAATGTTCTATACACTGAAGTATATTCTCTTTATAATTGTTTAAAATTTCTAACTACTTTCTATCTGTATATTAATGTATGCAAGACCTTTTTCATGGTACATAGACATCGTCTCTAATGTTTTAACAAATAAATTAAATAAAAATTTATATACTATCTAAATAAGCATACTAACAACAATTATATCTCAATTCTTTAGAGAAACAGAGACGAAAAAGTTTCAAACCTCTTTGACCATCACCCTATGTCAGTTCACGATGCAACTATGCATTAAAAAATATTTTCATTTGTTTTTGAAATTTTCTCAAAATTTGTAGGCTAACCCCTATGAAAATAATGAGTTTTTCGGTAAATTCTCTATATACTGAATTTTATCCTCTTTAGTATCGTTTAATTTTTCTAACCACATTATCAGTTTATATTAATGTATGCAAAACTTTTATTCATCGTACACGAACCTCGTTTCTATTTTTTATAACCTTTAATTTAATAAAACTTCATATATAACCTAAATAAATGGACTAACCACCTTGAAATATACATTTTCTAGAGAACCGGAGACAACAAAGATGCCAAACCTCTTTGACCATCATCCTATATCAGTACACGATGCAACTATGAATTAAAACAAGAGTATCATATTTTTTGTATTTTTCTTAAAAACTGTGGGTTAACCCCTACAGAAATATTGAGTTTTTCTGTAAATGTTCTATACACTGAAGTATATTCTCTTTATAATTGTTTAAAATTTCTAACTACTTTCTATCTGTATATTAATGTATGCAAGACCTTTTTCATGGTACATAGACATCGTCTCTAATGTTTTAACAAATAAATTAAATAAAAATTTATATACTATCTAAATAAGCATACTAACAACAATTATATCTCAATTCTTTAGAGAAACAGAGACGAAAAAGTTTCAAACCTCTTTGACCATCACCCTATGTCAGTTCACGATGCAACTATGCATTAAAAAATATTTCATTTTTTTTGAAATTTTCTCAAAATTTGTAGGCTAACCCCTATGAAAATAATGAGTTTTTCGGTAAATTCTCTATATACTGAATTTTATCCTCTTTAGTATTGTTTAAATTTTTCTAACCACATTATACATTTATATTAATGTATGCAAAACTTTTATTCATCGTACACGAACCTCGTTTCTATTTTTTATAACCTTTAATTTAATAAAACTTCATATATAACCTAAATAAATGGACTAACCACCTTGAAATATACATTTTCTAGAGAACCGGAGACAACAAAGATGCCAAACCTCTTTGACCATCATCCTATATCAGTACACGATGCAACTATGAATTAAAACAAGAGTATCATATTTTTTGTATTTTTCTTAAAAACTGTGGGTTAACCCCTACAGAAATATTGAGTTTTTCTGTAAATGTTCTATACACTGAAGTATATTCTCTTTATAATTGTTTAAAATTTCTAACTACTTTCTATCTGTATATTAATGTATGCAAGACCTTTTTCATGGTACATAGACATCGTCTCTAATGTTTTAACAAATAAATTAAATAAAAATTTATATACTATCTAAATAAGCATACTAACAACAATTATATCTCAATTCTTTAGAGAAACAGAGACGAAAAAGTTTCAAACCTCTTTGACCATCACCCTATGTCAGTTCACGATGCAACTATGCATTAAAAAATATTGTTCATTTGTTTTTGAATTTTTCTCAAAATTTGTAGGCTAACCCCTATAAAAATAATGAGTTTTTCGGTAAATTCTCTATATACTGAATTTTATCCTCTTTAGTATCGTTTAAATTTTCTAACCACATTATCATTTATATTAATGTATGCAAAACTTTATTCATCGTACACGAACCTCGTTTCTATTTTTTATAACCTTTAATTTAATAAACTTCATATATAACATAAATAAATGACCTAACCACTATGAAATCTTTATTCTCTAGAGAAAAAGAGAAAACAAAGGTGTCAAACCTCTTTGATCATCATCCTATATCAGTACATGATGCAACTATGCATTAAAACAAGAGTATCATTTTTTTGAAATTTTCTCAAAATTTGTAGGTTAACCCTATGAAATATTGAGTTTTTCGGTAAATTCTTCTATATACTGAATTTTTCCTCTTTAGTGTTGTTTAAATTTTCTAACCACATTTAAATTATATAATGTATGCAAAACTTTATTCATCTTACATGAAATCATGTTTCTATTTTTAAATTTAATTTAATAAAACTTCATATATAACCTAAATAAATGGACTAGCCACTATGAAATATACTTTTCTGGAGAACCGGAGACAAAAAGATGCCAACCTCTCTTGACCATCATCCTATATCAGTACAGGATGCAACTATGAATTAAAACAAGAGTATCATATTTTTTGTATTTTTCTTAAAAACTGTGGGTTAACCCCTACAGAAATATTGAGTTTTTCTGTAAATGTTCTATACACTGAAGTATATTCTCTTTATAATTGTTTAAAATTTCTAACTACTTTCTATCTGTATATTAATGTATGCAAGACCTTTTTCATGGTACATAGACATCGTCTCTAATGTTTTAACAAATAAATTAAATAAAAATTTATATACTATCTAAATAAGCAAACTAACAACAATTATATCTCAATTCTTTAGAGAAACAGAGACGAAAAAGTTTCAAACCTCTTTGACCATCACCCTATGTCAGTTCACGATGGAAATATGCATTAAAAAATATTGTCATTTTTTTGAAATTTTCTCAAAATTTGTAGGCTAACCCCCTATGAAAATAATGAGTTTTTCGGTAAATTCTCTATATACTGAATTTTATCCTCTTTAGTATTGTTTAAATTTTTCTAACCACATTATACATTTATATTAATGTATGCAAAACTTTTATTCATCGTACACGAACCTCGTTTCTATTTTTTATAACCTTTAATTTAATAAAACTTCATATATAACCTAAATAAATGGACTAACCACCTTGAAATATACATTTTCTAGAGAACCGGAGAAAACAAAGATGCCAAACCTCTTTGACCATCATCCTATATCAGTACACGATGCAACTATGAATTAAAACAAGAGTATCATATTTTTTGTATTTTTCTTAAAGACTGTGGGTTAACCCCTTTAGAAATATTGAGTTTTTCTGTAAATCTTCTATACACTGAAGTATATTCTCTTTATATTTTTTTAAAATTTCTAACTACTTTCTATCTGTATATTAATGTATGCAAGACCTTTTTCATGGTACATAGACATCGTCTCTAATGTTTTAACAAATAAATTAAATAAAAATTTATATACTATCTAAATAAGCATACTAACAACAATTATATCTCAATTCTTTAGAGAAACAGAGACGAAAAAGTTTCAAACCTCTTTGACCATCACCTATGTCAGTTCACGATGTAACTATGCATTAAAAAATATTTTCATTTTTTTTGAAATTTTTCTCAAAATTTGTAGGTTAACCCTATGAAAATAATGAGTTTTTTCGAGTAAATTCTCTATATACTGATTTTATCCTCTTTAGTATTGTTTAAATTTTTCTAAACCACATTCTACATTTATATTATGTATGCAAAACTTTTATTCATCGTACACGAACCTCGTTTCTATTTTTATAACATTTAATTTAATAAAACTTGATATATCACCTAAATAAATGGACTAACCACTATGAAATATACAATTTCAAGAGAACCGGAGACAACAAAGGTGCCAAAACCTCTTTGAACATCATCTTATATCGGTTCATGATGCAACAATGCATTAAAAAAAGTATCATATTTTTTGTATTTTTCTTAAAACTGTGGGTTAACCCCTATGGAAATATTGAGTTTTTAGGTAAATTCTCTATATACTGAATTTTTTCCTCTTTAGTATTGTTTAAATTTTTCTAACCACATTCTACATTTAAATTAATGTATGCAAAAAAATTATTCATCGTACATGGACATCGTTTCTATTTTTTTAACAATTAATTAATAAAAGTTCATATATTATTTAAATCAATGGACTAACCACTATAAAATCATTATTCTCTAGAGAAAAAGAGAAAAAAGGTGTCAAACCTCTTTGATTATCATCCTATATCAGTACATGATGCAACTATGCATTAAAACAAGAGTATCATTTTTTTGAATTTTTTCTCAAAATTTGTAGGTTAACCCCCTATGAAAATATTGAGTTTTTCGGAAAATTCTCCACAAACTGAATTTTATTCTATTTAGTGTTGTTTAAATTTTTATAACCACATTCTAAATTTATATTAATGTATGCAAAACTTTTATTCATTGTACATTAACAGCGTTTCTATTTTTTTCAACATTTAATTTAATAAAACTTCATATATAACCTAAATAAATGGACTAACCACTATGAAATCATTATTCTCAAGCGAAAAAGAGAAAACAAGGGTGTCAAACCTCTTTGATCATCATCATATATCAGTACATGATGCAACTATGCATTAAAACAAGAGTATCAATTTTTTGAAATTTTCTCAAAATTTGTAGGTTAACCCCCTATAAATATATTGAGTTTTTCGGTAAATTCGCTAGTAAATTCGCTATATACTGAATTTTATCCTCTTTCGTGTTGTTTAAATTTTTCTAACCACATTTTAAATTTATATTAATGTATGAAAAACTTTCATTCATCTTACACGAATATCTTTTCTATATATTTTAACCTTTAATTTAATAAAACTTCATATATAACCTAAATAAATGGACTAGCCACTATGAAATATACATTTTCTAAAGAACCGGAGACAACAAAGATGCCAAACCTCTTTGACCATCATCCTATATCAGTACACGATGCAACTATGAATTAAAAGAAGACTATCATATTTTTTGAATTTTTCTTAAAAACTGCGGGTTAACCCCTAAAGAAATATTAAGTTTTTTCTGTAAATGTTCTATACACTGAAGTATATTCTCTTTATAATTGTTTAAAATTTCTAACTACTTTCTATCTGTATATTAATATATGCAAGATTTTTTCATGGTACATAGACATCGTCTCTAATGTTTTAACAAATAAATTAAATAAAATTTTATATACTATCTAAATAAGTATACTAACAACAATTATATCTCAATTCTCTAGAAAAACAGAGACGACAAAGGTTTTAAACCTCTTTGACCATCACCCTATGTCAGTTCACGATGCACCTATGCATTAAAAAATATTGTCATTTTTTTTGAAATTTTCTCAATATTTGTAGGCTAACCATATGCAAATATTGAGTTTTTGGTAAATTTTCTATATACTGAATTTTATCCTTTTTAGTTTTGTTTAATTTTTTCTACCTAAATTCTACATTTATATTAATGTATGCAAAACTTTTATTCATCGTACATGAACATCATTTCTATTTTTCTAACATTTAATTTAATAAAACTTCATATATAACCTAAATAAATGGACTAACCACTATGAAATATACATTTTCTAGAGAATCGGAGACAACAAAGGTGCCAAACCTCATTGACCATCATCCTATATCAGTACACGATTCAACTATGAATTAAAACAAGTGTATCATATTTTTTAATTTTTTCTAAAAAACTTTAGGTTAACCCCTACGGAAAAATTGAGTTTTTCTGTAATGTTCTCTACAATAAAGTTTATTTTCTTTATAATTGTTTAAAATTTTTTAACTACTTTCTATCTGTATATTAAGGTATGCAAGATTTTTTTCATGGTACATAGACATCGTCTCTAATGTTTTAACCATTAAATTAAATAAAATTTATATACTATCTAAATTAGCAGACAACCATTATGAAATTTCTATGCCCTACAGAAACATAAATGACAAAGGTTTCAAACCTCTTTAACCATCATCCTATGTCAGTTCACGATGTCACTACGCATTATTGAAATTTTTCTCAAAATTTGTAGGTTAACATATGAAAATATTGAGTTTTTCAGTAAATTCTCTATATACTGAATTTTATCCTCTTTAGTGTTGTTTAAATTTTTCTAACCACATTCTACATTTATATTATTATGCAAAACTTTTATTCATCGTACATGGACATCGTTTCTATTTTTTAACATTTAGTTTAATTAAACTTCATATATCACGTAATAAATGGATTAACCACTATGAAATATACATATTCAAGAGAACCGGAGACAACAAAGGTGCCAAACCTCTTTGAACATCATCTTATATAAGTTCACGATGCAACTATGCATTCAAAATATTGTCATATTTTAGGAAATTTTCTTAAAATTTGTAAGTTAACCCCTATGAAAATATTGAGTTTTTAGGTAAATTCTCTATATACTGATTTTTTTCCTCTTTTGTGTTGTTTAAATTATTCTAACCATATTCTACATTTATATTAATGTATGTAAAACTTTTATTCATCGCACATGGACATCGTTTCTATTTTTTTAACAATTAATTTAATAAAAGTTCATATATTACCTAAATCAATGGACTAACCACTATGAAATCAATATTCTCTAGAGAAAAAGAGAAAACAAAGGTGTCAAACCTCTTTGATCATCATCCTATATTAGTACATGATGCAACTATGCATTAAAACAAGAGTATCATTTTTTTGAAAATTTTCTCAAAATTTGTAAGTTAACCTCTATGAAAATATTGAGTTTTTCGGAAAATTCTCAACATACTGAACTTTATCCTATTTAGTGTTATTTAAGTTTTTATAACCACATTCTAAATTTATATTAATGTATGCAAAACTTTTATTCATCGTACATTGACATCGTTTCTATTTATTTTAACATTTAATTTAATAAAACTTCATATATAAACTAACTAAATGAACTAGCCACTATGAAATCTTTTTTCTCTAGAGAAAAGAGAAAAAAAAGGTGTCAAACCTCTTTGATCATCATTCTATATTAGTACATGATGCAACTATGCATTAAAACAAGAGTATCACTATGAAAATATTGATTTTTTCGATAAATTCTCTATATACTGAATTTTATCCTCTTTAGTTTTGTTTAAATTTTTCTAACCACTTCTAAATTTATATTAATGTACGCAAAACTTCTATTCATCATACACAAACATCGTTTCTTTTTTTTTAACCTTTAATTTAATAAAACTTCATATATAACAATAAATGGACAAGCCACTCTAGAGAATCGAAGACAACCAAGATGCCAAACCTCTTTGAACATCATCCTATATCAGTACACGATGCAACTATGAATTAAAACAAGAGTATCATATTTTTTGAATTTTTCTTAAAAACTGTGGGTTAACCCCTACAGAAATATTAAGTTTTTCTGTAAATTCTCTATATACTGAAATTTTATCATCTTTAGTGTTGTTTAAATTTTTATAACCACATTCTACATTTATATTAATGTATGCAAAACTTTTATTCATCATACATGGGCATCGTTTCTATTTTTAAAAAATTTAATTTAATAAAACTTCATATATCACCTAAATAAATGGACTAACCATTATGAAATATACATTTCTAGAGAACCGGAGACAACATACTGAATTTTATCCTATTTAGTGTTGTTTAAATTTTTATAACCAGATTATAAATTTATATTAATGTATGCGAAACTTTTATTCATTGTACATTGACATCGTTTCTATTTTTTAAACATTTAGTTTTATAAAACTTCATATATAACTTAAATAAATAGACTAACCACTATGAATCTTTATTCTCTAGAAAAAAGAGAAAACAAAGATGTCAAACCTCTTTGATCATCATCCTATATCAGTACATGATGCAACTATGCATTAAAGAAAGAGTACCAATTTTTTGAAATTTTCTCAAAATTTGTAGGTTAACCCCTATGAATATATTGAGTTTTTTGGTAAATTCTCTATATACAGAATTTTATCCTCTTTAGTGTTGTTTAAGTTTTTCTAACCACATTCTATGTTTATATTAATGTATGCAAAACTTTTATTCATCTTACACGAACATCGTTTCTATTTTTTTAACCTTTAATTTAATAAAACTTCATATATAACCGAAATAAATGGACTAGCAACTATGAAATATACATTTTCTAGAGAATCGGAGACAACAATGCTGCCAAACCTCTTTGACCATCATTTTATGTCAGTACACGATGCAACTATGAATTAAAACAAGAGTATCATATTTTTTGAATTTTTCTTAAAAACTGTGGGTTAATCCCTAAAGAAATATTAAGTTTTTCTGTAAATGTTCTATATACTGAAATATATTCTCTTTATAATTGTTTAAAATTTCTAACTAATTTCTATCTGTATATTAATGTATGCAAGACTTTTTCATGGTACATACACATCGTCTCTAATGTTTTAACAAATAAATTAAATAAAAATTTATATGCTATCTAAATAACCATACTAACAACAATTATATCTCAATTCTCTAGAGAAACAGAGACGACAAAGGTTTCAAACCTCTTTGACCATCACCCTATGCCAGTTCATGATACAACTATGCATTAAAAAATATTGTCATTTTTTTGAAATTTTCTCAAAATTTGTATGCTAACCCTATGAAAATATTGAGTTTTTTGCTAAGTTCTTTATATACTGAATTTTATCGTTTTTAGTGTTGTTTAATTTTTTCTAACTTCATTCTACATTTATATTAATGTATGAAAAACTTTTATTCATCGTACATGGACAACATTTTTATTTTTCTAACATTTAATTTAATAAAACTTCATATATAACCTAAATAAATAGATTAACCACTATGAAATATACATTTTCTAGAAAACAGGAGACAACAAAAGTGCCAAACCTCTTTGACCATCATCCTATATCAGTACACGATTCAACTATGAATTTAAAAAAATATCATATTTTTTGAATTTTTCTAAAAAACTGTGAGTTAACCCCTACGGAAAAATTGAGTTTTTCTGCAATGTTCTAAACACTAAAGTTTATTCTCTTTATAATTGTTTAAAATTTCTAACTAATTTCTATATGTATATTAATGTATGCAATATTTTTTCATGGTACATAGACATCGTCTCTAATATTTTAACAACTAAATTAAATAAAAATTTATATATTATCTAAATTAGCAGACAACCATTATGAAATCTCTATGCCCTAGAGAAACATAGACGACAAAAGTTTCAAACCTCTCTGACCATCATCCTATGTTAGTTCACGATGTAACTACATATTAAAAAATATTGTTATATTTTTTGAAAATTTTCTCAAAATTTGTAGGTTAACCCCTATGAAAATATTGATTTTTTCGATAAATTCTCTATATACTGAATTTTATCCTCTTTAGTGTTGTTTAAATTTTTCTAACCACTTTCTAAATTTATATTAATGTATGCAAAACTTCTATTCATCGTACACGAACATCTTTTCTATTTTTTTAACCTTTAATTTAATAAAAATTCATATATAACCTAAATAAATGGACTAGCCACTATGAAATATACATTTTCTAGAGAATCGGAGACAACAAAGATGCCAAACCTCTTTGAACATCATCCTATATCAGTACACGATGCAACTATGAATTAAAACAAGAGTATCATATTTTTTGAATTTTTCTTAAAAATTGTGGGTTAACCCCTACAGAAATATTGAGTTTTTCGGTAAATTCTCTATACCCTGAAATTTTATCATCTTCAGTTTGTTTAAATTTTTATAACCACATTATATATTATATTAATGTATGCAAAACTTTTATTCATCATACATGGACATCGTTTCTATTTTTTTTAAATTTAATTTAATAAAACTTCATATATCGCCTAAATAAATGGACTAACTATTATGAAATATATATTTTCTAGAGAACCGGAGACAACATACTGAATTTTATCCTATTTAGTGTTGTTTAAATTTTTATTAAAACATTTTAAATTTATATTAATGTATGCGAAACTTTTATTCATCGTACATTGACATCGTTTCTATTTTTTTAACATTTAATTTAACAAAACTTCATATATAACCTAAATAAATGGACTAACCACTATGAAACTTCATTCTCTAGAGAAAAAGAGAAAACAAAAACCTCTTTGATCATCATCATATATCAGTACATGATGCAACTATGCATTAAAACAAGAGTATCAGTTTTTTGAAATTTTCTCAAAATTTGTAGGTTAACCCCTATGAATATATTGAGTTTTTCGGTAAATTCGTTAGTAAATTCGCTATATACTGAATTTTATCCTCTTTCGTTTTATTTAAATTTTTCTAACCACATTCTAAGTTTATATTAATGTATGCAAAACTTTTATTCATCTTACACAAACATCGTTTCTATTTTTTTAACCTTTAATTTAATAAAACTTCATATATGACTTAAATAAATGGACTAGCCACTATGAAATATACATCTTTTAGAGAACCGGGGACAACAAAGATGCCAAACTTCTTTGACCATCATCCTATATCAATACACGATGCAACTATGAATTAAAACAAGAGTATCATATTTTTTGAATTTTTCTTAAAAACTGTGGCTTACCCCCTAAAGAAATATTAAGTTTTTCTTTAAATGTTCTATATACTGAAGTATATTCTCTTTATATTCTAACTACTTTCTATTTGTATATTAATATATGCAAGACTTTTTTCATGGTACATAGATATCGTCTCTAATGTTTTAACAACTAAATTAAATAAAAATTTATATACTATCTAAATAAGCATACTAACAACAATTATATCTCAATTCTCTAGAGAAACAGAGACGACAAAGGTTTCAAACCTCTTTGACCATCACCCTATGAAAATATTGAGTTTTCGGTAAATTCTCTATATACTGAATTTTATCCTTTTTAGTTTTGTTTAATTTTTTCTAACTAAATTCTACATTTATATTAATGTATGCAAAACTTTTATTCATCATACATGGACATCATTTCTATTTTTCTAACATTTAGTTTAATAAAACTTTATATATAACCTAAATAAATGGACTAACCACTATGAAATATACATTTTCTAGAGAATCGGAGACAACAAAGGTGCCAAACATCATTGACCATCATCCTATATCAGTAAACGATTCAACTATGAATTAAAATAAGAGTATCATATTTTTGATATTTTTTCTAAAAAACTGTGGGTTAACTATTTTCTGTAATGTTCTATACACTAAAGTTTATTTTTTTATAATTGTTTAAAATTTCTAGCTACTTTCTATCTGTATATTAATGTGTGCAAGATTTTTTTCATGGTACATAAACATCGTCTCTAATGTTTTAACAATTAAATTAAATAATATTTTATATATTATCTAAATTAGCAGACAACCATTATGAAATCTCTATGCCCTAGAGAAACATAGACGACAAAGGTTTCAAACCTCTTTGATCATCATCCTATGTCAGTTCACGATGTAACTACGCATTAAAAAATATTGTCATATTTTTTGAAAATTTTCTCAAAATTTGTAGGTTAACCCCCATGAAAATATTGAGTTTTTCAATAAATTCTCTATATACTGAATTTTATCCTCTTTAGTGTTGCTTATATAATATAAATTAAAACAAGAATATCATATTTTTTGAATTTTTCTTCAAAACTGTGGGTTAACCCCTACAGAAATATTTAGTTTTTCTGTAAATGTTCTATACACTAAGTATATTCTCTTTATAATTGTTTAAAATTTCTAATTACTTTCTATCTGTATGTTAATGTATGCAAAACTTTTTTCATGGTACATAGACATCGTCTCTAATATTTTAACAAATAAATTAAATAAAAATTTATATACTATCAAAATAAGCATACAAACAACAATTATATCTCAATTCTCTTGAGAAACAGAGACGACAAAGGTTTGAAACCTCTTTGACCATCACCCTATGTCAGTTCACGATGAAACTATGCATTAAAAATATTGTCATTTTTTGAAATTTTCTCAAAATTTGTAGGCTAACCTCTATGAAATTATTGAGTTTTTTGGTAAATTCTCTATATACTTAATTTTATCCTCTTTAGTGTTATTTAAATTTTTCTAACCACTTTCTAAATTTATATTAATGTATGCAAAACTTTTATTCATCGTACACGAACATGTTTTTTTCACCTTTAATTTAATAAAACTTCATATATAACCTAAATAAATGGACTAGCCACTATGAAATATACATTTTCTAGAGAACCGGAGACAACAAAGATGCCAAGATGCCAAACCTCTTTGAACATCATCCTATATCAGTACACGATGCAACTATGAATTAAAACAAGAGTATCATATTTTTTGAATTTTTCTTAAAAATTATGGGTTAACCTCTACAGAAATATTGAATTTTCAGTAAATTCTCTATATACTGAAATTTTATCATCTTTAGTGTTGGTTAAATTTTTCTAACCACATTCTAAATTTATATTAATGTATGCAAAACTTTTATTCATCGTACATGGACATCGTTTCTATTTTTTTAACATTTAATTTAATAAAACTTCATATATCACCTAAATAAATGGACTAACCAATATGAAATATACATTTTCAAGAGAACCGAAGACAACAAAGGTGCCAAACCTCTTTGACCACCATCTTATACCAGTTCACGATTTAACTATGCATTAAAAGTATTGTCTTATTTTTTGAAATTTTCTCAAAATTTGTAAGTAAACCGTTATGAAAATATTGAGTTTTTAGGTAAATTCTCTATATACTGAATTTTTTCCTCTTTAGTGTTGTTTAAATTTTTTGAACCACATTCTACATTTATATTAATGTATGCGAAACTTTTATTCATCGTACATTGACATCGTTTCTATTTTTTTAACATTTAATTTGATAAAATGTGATATATAGCCTAAATAAATAGACTAACCACAATGAAATCTTTATTCTTTAGTGAAAAGGAGAAAACAAAGGTGTCAAACCTCTTTGATCATCATCATATATCAGTACATAATGCAACTATGCATTAAAACAAGAGTATCATTTTTTGAAATTTTCTCAAAATCGTCTCTAATGTTTTATCAATCAAATTACATAAAAATTTATATACTATCTAAATCAGCAGACTAACCACTATAAAATCTTTATTCTCTAGAGAAATAGAAACAGCAAAGGTTTCAAACCTATTTGACCATCATCCTATGTCAGTTCACGATGAAGCTATGCATTAAAAAATATTGTCATTTTTTTTTGAAATTTTCTCAAAATTTTTAAGTTAACCCCTACGAAAATATTGAGTTTTTCGGTAAATTCTGAATATACTAAATTCTCCTTCCCTCTCCCTCCCCCTCCCCCTCCCTCTCCCTCTCCCTCTCCCTCCCCCACCCTCTCCCTCTCCCTCCCCCTCTCCCTCCTCCCTCTCCCTCTCCCTCCCCCACCCTCTCCCTCTCCTTCCCCCTTTCCCCCTCCTCTCCCTCTCCCTCTCCCTCTCCCTCTCCCTCCCCCTCCCCACCCTCTCCCTCCCCCTCCCCACCCTCTCCCTCCCCTCTCACTCCACTTCCCCTCCTCCCCCTATCCCTCCTCACTCCCTCCCCCTCTCACTCCACTTCGTCCTCCCTCTCCCTCCTCCTCTCTCTCCCCTTCCCACTCTTCCCCCTCTCTCCCCCTCCTCCCCTCTCTCTCACTCCACTTCCTCCTCCCTCTATCCCTCCTCACTCCCCTCTCACTCCACTTCTCCTCCCTCCTCTCTCTCCCTCACCCATGTCCTCTCTCTCCCTCCTCCCACCTCTCTCCCTCCCCCTACTCACTCCACCTCCCCCACGTCCCCTATATCCCTCCTCACTCCACTCCCTCCCCCCTCTCACTCCACTTCCTCCTCCCTCTCCCCTCCCTCCTCTCTCTCCCCTTCCACTCCTCCTCCTCCCTCTCCCCTCCCTCCTCTCTCTCCCTTCCCACTCCTCCCCCTCTCTCTCCCTCCTCCTCCTCTCTCTCTCCCTCTCTCTCCTCCCCCTCCTCCCTCGATCCCTTCTCACTCCCTCCCCCTCTCACTCCACTTCTCCTCCCTCCTCTCTCTCCCTCTCTCCCCTCCTCCCCCTCTCTCTCACTCCACTTCCTCCTCCCTCTATCCCTCCTCACTCCCCTCTCACTCCACTTCTCCTCCCTCCTCTCTCTCCCTCCTCCCACCTCTCTCCCTCCCCCTACTCACTCCACTTCCCCCACGTCCCCTATATCCCTCCTCACTCCACTCCCTCCCCCTCTCACTCCACTTCCTCCTCCCTCTCCCCTCCCTCCTCTCTCTCCCCTTCCCACTCTCCTCCTCCCTCTCCCCTCCCTCCTCTCTCTCCCTTCCCACTCCTCCCCCTCTCTCTCCCTCCTCCTCCTCTCTCTCTCCCTCTCTCTCCCTCCCCCTCCTCCCCTCTATCCCTCCTCACTCCCTCCCCCTCTCACTCCACTTCTCCTCCCTCCTCTCTCTCCCTCTCTCCCCCTCCTCCCCCTCTCTCTCACTCCACTTCCTCCTCCCTCTATCCCTCCTCACTCCCTCTCACTCCACTTCTCCTCCCTCCTCTCTCCCCCTCTCCTCCCCCTCCTCCCCTCTCTCTCACTCCACTTCCTCCTCCCTCTATCCCTCCTCACTCCCCTCTCACTCCACTTCTCCTCCCTCCTCTCTCTCCCTCCTCCCACCTCTCCCTCACCCATGTCCTCTCTCTCCCTCCTCCCACCTCTCTCCCTCCCCTACTCACTCCACCTCCCCCACGTCCCTATATCCCTCCTCACTCCACTCCCTCCCCCCTCTCACTCCACTTCCTCCTCCCTCTCCCCTCCCTCCTCTCTCTCCGCCTTCCCACTCCTCCTCCTCCCTCTCCCCTCCCTCCTCTCTCTCCCTTCCCACTCCTCCCCCTCTCTCTCCCTCCTCCTCCTCTCTCTCTCCCTCTCTCTCCCTCCCCCTCCTCCCCTCGATCCTTCTCACTCCCTCCCCCTCTCACTCCACTTCTCCTCCTCCTCTCTCTCCCCCTCTCCCCCTCCTCCCCCTCTCTCTCACTCCACTTCCTCCTCCCTCTATCCCTCCTCACTCCCCTCTCACTCCACTTCTCCTCCCTCCTCTCTCTCCCTCCTCCCACCTCTCTCCCTCCCCCTACTCACTCCACTTCCCCCACGTCCCCTATATCCCTCCTCACTCCACTCCTCCCCCTCTCACTCCACTTCCTCCTCCTCTCCCCTCCCTCCTCTCTCTCCCCTTCCCACTCCTCCTCCTCCCTCTCCCCTCCCTCCTCTCTCTCCTTCCCACTCCTCCCCTCTCTCTCCTCCTCCTCCTCTCTCTCTCCTCTCTCTCCCTCCCCCTCCTCCCCTCTATCCCTCCTCACTCCCTCCCCCTCTCACTCCACTTCTCCTCCCTCCTCTCTCTCCCTCTCTCCCCCTCCTCCCCCTCTCTCTCACTCCACTTCCTCCTCCCTCTATCCTCCTCCTCACTCCCCTCTCACTCCACTTCTCCTCCCTCCTCTCTCTCCCTCCTCCACCTCTCCCTCACCCACATCCTCTCTCTCCCTCCTCCCACCTCTCTCCCTCCCCCTACTCACTCCACTTCCCCCTCCTCCCCTATATCCCTCCTCACTCCCTCCCCCTCTCACTCCACTTCGTCCTCCCCTCTCCCCTCCCTCCTCTCTCTCCCCTTCCCACTCCTCTCCCTCTCTCCCCCTCCTCCCCCTCTATCTCACTCCACTTCCTCCTCCCTCTATCCCTCCTCACTCCCCACTCACTCCACTTCTCCTCCCTCCTCTCTCTCCCTCCTCCCACCTCTCCCTCACCCACGTCCTCTCTCTCCCTCCTCCCACCTCTCTCCCTCCCCTACTCACTCCACTTCCCCCACGTCCCCTATATCCCTCCTCACTCCACTCCCTCCCCCTCTCACTCCACTTCCTCCTCCCTCCCCCTCCCTCCTCTCTCTCCCCTTCCCACTCCTCCTCCTCCTCTCCCCTCCCTCCTCTCTCTCCCTTCCCACTCCTCCCCCCCTCTCTCCCTCCTCCTCCTCTCTCTCTCTCCCTCTCCCTCCTCCCACCTCTCCCTCACCTACCTCCTCTCTCTCACTCCACTTCTCCTCCCTCCTCTCTCTCCCCTCTCTCCCCCTCCTCCCACTCTCTCTCACTCACTTCCTCCTCCCTCTATCCCTCCTCACTCCCCTCTCACTCCACTTCTCCTCCCTCCTCTCTCTCCCTCCTCCCACCTCTCCCTCACCCACGTCCTCTCTCTCCCTCCCCCTACTCACTCCACTTCCCCCACGTCCCCTATATCCCTCCTCACTCCACTCCCTCCCCCCTCTCACTCCACTTCCTCCTCCCTCTCCCTCCCTCCTCTCTCTCCCCTTCCACTCCTCCTCCTCCTCTCCCTCCCTCCTCTCTCTCTCCCTTCCCACTCCTCCCCTCTCTCTCCCTCCTCCTCCTCTCTCTCTCCCTCTCTCTCCCTCCCCCTCCTCCCCTCTATCCCTCCTCACTCCCTCCCCCTCTCACTCCACTTATCCTCCCTCCTATCTCTCCCTCTCTCCCCTCCTCCCCTCTCTCTCACTCCACTTCCTCCTCCCTCTATCCCTCCTCACTCCCCTCTCACTCCACTTCTCCTCCCTCCTCTCTCTCCCTCCTCCCACCTCTCCCTCACCCACATCCTCTCTCTCCGTCCTCCCACCTCTCTCCCTCCCCCTACTCACTCCACTTCCCCCACGTCCCCTATATCCCTCCTCACTCCACTCCCTCCCCCCTCTCACTCCACTTCCTCCTCCCTCTCCCCTCCCTCCTCTCTCTCCCCTTCCCACTCCTCCTCCTCCCTCTCCCCTCCCTCCTCTCTCTCCCTTCCCACTCCTCCCCCTCTCTCTCCTCCTCCTCCTCTCTCTCTCCCTCTCTCTCCCTCCCCCTCCTCCCCTCTATCCCTCCTCACTCTCTCCCCTCTCACTCCACTTCTCCTCCCTCCTCTCTCTCCCTCTCTCCCCTCCTCCCCCTCTCTCTCACTCCACCTCCTCCTCCCTCTATCCCTCCTCACTCTCCTCTCACTCCACTTCTCCTCCCTCCTCTCTCTCCCTCCTCCCACCTCTCCCTCACCCACGTCCTCTCTCTCCCTCCTCCCACCTCTCTCCCTCCCCCTACTCACTCCACTTCCCCCTCCTCCCCTATATCCCTCCTCACTCCACTCCCTCCCCTCTCTCACTCCACTTCCTCCTCCCTCTCCCCTCCCTCCTCTCTCTCCCTTCCCACTCCTCCCCCTCTCTCTCCCTCCTCCTCCTCTCTCTCTCCCTCCCCTCCGCCCCTCTATCCCTCCTCACTCCCTCCCCCTCTCACTCCACTTCTCCTCCCTCCTCTCTCTCCCTCATCCCACCTCTCCATCACCTACCTCCTCTCTCTCCCTCCTCCCACCTCTCCCTCACCTACCTCCTCTCTCTCCCTCCTCCCACCTCTCCCCCTCCTCCCCTCTATCCCTCCTCACTTCCTCTCCCTCTCACTCCACTTCCTCCTCCCTTTCCCATCCCTCCTCTCTCTCCCCCTGTCACTCCACTTCCTCCTCCCTCTCCCCTCCCTTCTCTCTCTTCGCTTCCCCACTCCTCCCCCTCTCTCTCCTCCTCCCTCTCTCTCCCCTCCCCCTCCTCCCTCTATCCCTCCTCACTCCCTCCCCCTCTCACTCCACTTCTCTCCTCCTCTCTCTCCCTCCTCCCCACCTCTCCCTCACCTACCTCCCTCTCTCTCCCTCCTCCACCTCTTCCGCTCACCTACCTCCTCTCTCTCCCTCCTCCCACCTCTCCCCTCTCCCCTCTATCCCCTCCTCACTTCGTCTCCCTCTCAACTCCCACTTCCTCCTCCCTCTCCATCCCTCCTCTCTCTCCCCCTCTCACTCCACTTCCTCCTCCCTCTCCCCTCCCCTCCTCTCTCTCCGCTTCCCACTCCTCCCCCTCTCTCCTCCCCCCCCTCCCCTCCCTCTCTCTCTCTCCGCTTCCCACTCCTCCCCTCTCTCTCCTCCCCCTCCTCCCCACTCTCTCCCTCCTCCCTCTCTCTCCCTCCCCCTCCTCCTCCTCCCCTCTATCCTCTCACTCCCTCCCCTCTCACTCCACTTCTCCTCCCTCTCCCCCTCTCACTCCACTTCCTCCTCCCTCTCCCCTCCCTCCTCTCTCTCCGCTTCCCACTCCTCCCCCTCTCTCTCCCTCCTCCCTCTCTCTCTCTCCGCTTCCCACTCCTCCCCCTCCCTCTCCCTCCCCCTCATCCCCCTCTCTCTCCCTCCTCCTCCTCTCTCTCCCTCCCCCTCCTCCTCCTCCCCTCTATCCCTCCTCACTCCCTCCCCCTTCTCACTCCACTTCCTCCTCCCTCTCTCCTCCCTCCTCTCTCTCCGCTTCCCACTCCTCCCCCTCTCTCTCCCTCCTCCCTCTCTCTCCCTCCTCCCTCTCTCTCTCTCCGCTTCCACTCCTCCCCTCTCTCTCTCCCTCCCCCTCCTCCCCCTCTCTCTCCCTCCTCCTCCTCTCTCTCCCTCCCCCTCCTCCTCCTCCCCTCTATCCCTCCTCACTCCCTCCCCCTCTCACTCCACTTCCCCTCCCTCACCTACCTCCTCTCTCCTCCTCCCACTCTCTCTCCCTCCCCCTCCTCCCCTCTCTCTCCTCCTCCTCCTCTCTCTCCCTCCCCCTCCTCCTCCTCCCCTCTATCCCTCCTCACTCCCTCCCCCTCTCACTCCACTTCCTCCTCCCTCTCCCCTCTATCCTCTCTCTCCGCTTCCCACTCCTCCCCCTCTCTCTCCCTCCTCCCTCTCTCTCTCTGCTTCCCACTCCTCCCCCTCTCTCTCCCTCCTCCTCCTCTCTCTCCTCCTCCTCCTCTCTCTCCCTCCCCCTCCTCTTCCTCTATCCCTCCTCACTCCTCCCCCTCTCCACTCCACTCCCCTCCCTCACCTACCTCCTCTCTCCCTCCTCTCTCCCTCCTCCCACCTCTCCTCCCTCCTCCTCTCTCTCTCTCCGCTTCCATCCTCCCCCTCTCTCTCCCCTCCCCCTCCTCCCCCTCTCTCTCCTCCTCCTCCTCTCTCTCCCTCCTCCTCCTCTCTCTCCCTCCCCCCTCCTCCTCCTCCCCTCTATCCCTCCTCACTCCCTCCCCCCTCTCACTCCACTTCCCCTCCCTCACCTACCTCCTCTCTCCCTCCTCCCACCTCTCTCTCCCTCCCCCCTCCTCCCCCTCTCTCTCCCTCCTCCTCCTCTCTCTCCTCCCCCTCCTCCTCCTCCCCTCTATCCCTCCTCACTCCCTCCCCCTCTCACTCCACTTCCTCCTCCTCTCCCCTCTATCCTCTCTCTCCGCTTCCCACTCCTCCCCCTCTCTCTCCCTCCTCCCTCTCTCTCTCTGCTTCCCCACTCCTCCCCCTCTCTCTCCCTCCTACTCCTCTCTCTCCCTCCTCCTCCTCTCTCTCCCTCCCCCTCCTCTATCCCTCCTCACTCCCTCCCCCTTGATATCTCTTGATTTTGTTAAGTTTTAGATTCATATTTTAGTTCATTATTATCATTTTAGGTTGCATTTAGGTCTTTATATTGCATTTGCATGCATAATTGCATTTGACAGGGTTTAGATTGAACAATTGGAAGTTTAAGGCGAAAATCAAGGGTTAAATTGTACATTATGGAAGTTTGGGGTTAAAATGTGATGTTAACAAGAGGTCAGGGACTAAGGTTGCAAATCCAGAATATCGCATGGGCTAAATTGCACGATTAGAACTTTTGGGCTGATTACGCGAGGACGTTTCTGCACATTCAATAGTCTTGGGGTCAATTCGTAATTGTCCAGAAGCTGAAGGACCTGTTTTGCAAATAATGTACCTCCAATCCCTGCTCCATATCTGGATGGTGTAGCGGGATGCAGTGGCCGCTACACAGAAGAAAAGTCACTATTGACCGGTTTATTCCGGTTTGACTTGGTTTATGGGATCAAACCAGCTCGAGTTTTTACCCTCTTACATATAGTTTTAGCCCCCAAAAACCCAAGAGGATCTCATTTTCTCTCTAAAGACTTTGTTTCATTGTAAAAGCTTGAATCTTTTGAATCATTTAAGGAAGTTCTTCATCTTATCTTGTTTCTCTTACATGATTAACCTTGAATCTCACATAGATTTAAGGTTTATCATGGAGTTTATTGAGTAAACATTCTTAGATTCATGGGTTAAGTAGATTAGGGTGATTAGGTGAATGTTTAGGATGATTCTTGCTTGATTAACTTTGTTCTATGGCTTATTAGGTGATTTTAATGCTAGGTTAAGGTTGGGAAATCTAATCTAGATCATAAGTAGTTTCACGCCCGGAAGGTGTTCGATGAAATGCTTGAACAACCTAGTATTGTCCTATACATGCTTGGCCAACGGGAGTTGTTGTCAAGATGTTTAGTGGTTAGTAGACTTGTGTTTTATGCATGCTTGATTGGGTAAGGCCAACGGGAGTTGATGTCTAATTCATGATTAGCATAGGGGCTATTGTCACGGGAGTGGATTAGTCTATTTGAACGAGATTTAGACCTATAGACTTGTTGATTGTTTTGTTTGAGCATCCTAGATTGAATCTTGATCACCCGATATCGATGATCTTGCCCATGGATCTATCCTTAGCTATTGATTTAAAGTTTGATTCTTGCACTTGTTTCTTGTTTGAATTTGAGATCACATTGTTCATAATTCTAGGAGTTTAGTTTGTTACAAATCATCAATCTTCCCTTGTTTGCTTAGATTAGGAAATTTTGTGTATTCTTAGTGTTATAGATCACTAGTTCTCTGTGGATTCGATCCTAAAGTGCTGCATCGATATACCATTCGATTGTGGTAGCGTGCACTTAGGTTAATTGGCCTGTGGTAAAACGCAGAACATCAATTTGGCGGCCGTTGCCGGGGAACTAAGTAGATTTATCATTAGGATTTCAGATTTTCTTGAGACTAAGCTTTATTTTCTTGCTTTGTTTTGCTTTTGTATAGTTACTAACCTTTTATTCTAGTTTTTGTTCTTTGTAGAGATGGCTTCAAGCTACCTTGAGAAGCCACAAGAAGAGGAAGACACATTTGAGGATGACATTGAAGATGATGAGCCTTATGTGGAGCCACCCTTTGATGAAAGTATACTCACACCAGAACAAAGTGTGAAGGTAGATGAGCTTTGTAAAGAGAGCCCAACGTCGACAAGGAGTGACATGGCAGTGTTGCTTAGGCTAAACCTTATGCAACATCGGGCAATGCTAGAAGGAAGAGAGCTCACAAGTTTTGAGGTAAGGGATGCTCATCAGCTCAAAGAGGTATTTTATTGGGTTCCACCAACCCAACTAGAAGGTATATGCGATTCTACTTCTGAACTTCATTATTTTGAGGATAATTGCTTGCCTTGTGTTGAATATATTGCCTCTGATCTTAATTCTCATGTGCTCATCAATGAATGTCTTGATCTGATATGTGAAACTAGAAAACTAGATGACTTGAGAGTAGAAAAGATTGTTAGAGATTATTTTGAAGTTTGTTTTGACAAGAACTATCTTTGTGCTTCAATTGATCTCGAAACTAACTTTTTGATGCTTGATGAATCTAGACCTCTTCTTGAGTTAGCTGATCTAGGGTGTGAAACTGATATAGATAAAATAATAGAAAGCCCCGAGATCGACATCGATCATGAGAATGAGAACATTGTGCTTTATTTGATTGATGGAGATAATGTTGATTACTTTGTTAAAACTTCGTTTGAACCAGTAGTTGATTTTGTTTTTCCACCAAATTCATTCGATTCTCATGATCATCTGAACCTCAAAGAGCATGTGTTAATCCATGTTATATCTTTAGTAATGCTCTTTGATGAAAAATCTGTCTATTTCCTATGGACAGTAGTGTGCTCCTTTGCATACTTTATTTCTTGTATTTGTAGGAGAAGGACCAAAGGTGCATTGGCTCAACCTTTTGATTCCTATGACTAGCAAGCGCATAAAGTCAAGCTAGAGACTTAAAACAAGCGCGCTTGGGAGGCAATCCCATGTCTATCCTTTGTATATATTTCTATTTCTATTTTATTTTGTTTTAATGTGTTTGAATAAGTTTAGGGACAAGTTTGGGGGAGTTCTAAATCTTTCCAAGAGGTGAAGACAAAATGGCCAAGGTCACAGCAAGCTCTCTCCCTCCTCATCCCCCTTCTTTCATCAAGGACAACTCCAAGTAAGTGCATTCTACCCTTGTCAATACTTAGTTCATCATATTTTATTTTCCCTTTCACCTCTCTTTCAAATTTATTTTCACACAAGAGACTGTGTGAATTAAGTTTGGGGGAGAGTCTACTATCTCACCTTGTTTTCTGTTTTGTTTACTTGTCATCCATCTCATGCATTGCATTGTACATACTTATTTGCATAGAAAAAACCTAAAAATTTGAAAATTTTCGAAAACAACAAAAACAAGCATCTAGTTGCATCACCTTTAGGATTGAGTCTAGAAGCATTTAGGTTGCATTGCATATGCATTGAGAGTCTTAATGAACTTTTATTGGTAAGTAACAACTTAAGAGTTTGATTGAATGTCCATCTTTGGAGTTGTTTATTGCATTTATATGGACATGAAGTTAAGGAAGAACCATGCTTGGATCTCATCGCTTGAAAGTTGAACTCATTTGTAGATGCATGTCTTCCTTGTAGCTCAACTCTATGAACTTGAACTTAAATGAACATCTAATTACTCTCTCTTGAAGCTTGAATTGCTCACTCTTGGTAACAATAGAACATTCAAGTTTGCTTATCCACTTTTAGACCTTCTTACAAGCTTGAATGGCCATTTGCATCACTAAATGGTACCTCACCTTGAACCCTAACCCTTTTTCTTTGCCCCTTGATTGTTTGATGAGTGAGGCCTCTTGTTGATGATGTATTCTAGTGCAAAATTTTGGATGACAGAGGAACGACAAGTAGTAGCCTCCGTATGCCAATTACCTTTATTGGTTAGGATGGGGGGTTTAATGGGATTGTTTTGGAGTGAGATTATGTGATGAGAGGAAAGAAAAGAAGAGAGTGAAAGCAATGAAAGAGTGAAAAGAAAACCAAAAAAAAAAAAAAAGGGGTAAAATAAAAGAGAAACTTAGGAAGCATGAGATAAAAAATGACATCCTCTAGAAAAGAAAATAAAAGAATTGAGAGGATGAAAAGAAAAGAGAGCTTCCTAAGTAGTAAAATGGTGAAAAAGAGTGAATTTGGGGGTGAGAGAAGTGTTTTGGGTTTGATATTTTTGGTTTGGGATTGTAGATACATAACTAGGGAAGGGTAGAACATGGAAGTGAATACTTGTATGCATGAATTGTTCTTCTTCTTCTTACTTTTGCAATAGCTTATGCATCCCTTTTTCATGAGTGAAAAACCCTAAGGAAATTGAGCAAACTCCACTTTATATGTCATCTTAGCCTCTTTAGCACCTGGCCCTTTAGTTTGTGATTTAAGTTGATTGAGAGAGTTCACTAAACACTTAATGAATGTTAAAGAGTTGAGTTACATTGGTTTCTTGCTATTACATTGAAAGTTTAGCTCTAAGGCATTGCATGAGTAATGAGTATGGCTTAACTCTTTTAAAGTAGAGATCATTGGTGCACTTTAAAAACTACTTGATGGATATTGAGTCGAATGCTTTTGTTGGTACTCTAAGGTTTAAGTTTTCATTTTAAAGTATTTCCTCATCTTGTTCTTGAATGTTTACTTGTGGACAAGTAAAGAGCAAGTTTGGGTGGGGTTTTTAGTCCTCAGAGCAAATCAATGTAGTATTTAAGATTGTCGAACCACAGGGAACTAATGATCTATAACACTAAGAATACACAAAATTTCCTAATCTAAGCAAACAAGGGAAGATTGATGATTTGTAACAAACTAAACTCCTAGAATTATGAACAATGTGATCTCAAATTCAAACAAGAAACAAGTGCAAGAATCAAACTTTAAATCAATAGCTAAGGATAGATCCATGGGCAAGATCATCGATATCGGGTGATCAAGATTCAATCTAGGATGCTCAAACAAAACAATCAACAAGTCTATAGGTCTAAATCTCGTTCAAATAGACTAATCCACTCCCGTGACAATAGCCCCTATGCTAATCATGAATTAGACATCAACTCCCGTTGGCCTTACCCAATCAAGCACGCATAAAACACAAGTCTACTAACCACTAAACATCTTGACAACAACTCCCGTTGGCCAAGCATGTATAGGACAATACTAGGTTGTTCAAGCATTTCATCGAACACCTTCCGGGCGTGAAACAACTTATGATCTAGATTAGATTTCCCAACCTTAACCTCTCTCTCCCTCCCCCTCCTCCTCCTCCCCTCTATCCCTCCTCACTCCCTCCCCCTCTCACTCCACTTCCCCTCCCTCACCTACCTCCTCTCTCCCTCCTCCCACCTCTCTCTCGCCTCCCCCTCCTCCCCCTCTCTCTCCCTCCTCCTCCTCTCTCTCCCTCCCCTCCTCCTCCTCCCCTCTATCCCTCCTCACTCCCTCCCCCTTCACTCCACTTCCTCCTCCCTCTCCCCTCTATCCTCTCTCTCCGCTTCCCACTCCTCCCGCCCTCTCTCCCTCCTCCCTCTCTCTCTCTGCTTCCCACTCCTCCCCTCTCTCTCCCTCCTCCTCCTCTCTCTCCCTCCTCTCCTCTCTCTCCCTCCCCTCCTCTTCCTCTATCCCTCCTCACTCCCCCCCCTCTCACTCCACTTCCCCTCCCTCACCTACCTCCTCTCTCCCTCCTCTCTCCCTCCTCCCACCTCTCTCCCTCTCCCTCTCTCTCTCTCCGCTTCCCACTCCTCCCTCTCTCTCCTCCCCCTCCTCCCCTCTCTCTCCCTCCTCCTCCTCTCTCTCCCTCCTCCTCCTCTCTCTCCTCCCCCTCCTCCTCCTCCCCTCTATCCCTCCTCACTCCCTCCCCCTCTCACTCCACTTCCCCTCCCTCACCTACCTCCTCTCTCCTCCTCCCACCTCTCTCTCCCTCCCCCTCCTCCCCTCTCTCTCCTCCTCCTCCTCTCTCTCCCTCCCCCTCTCTCCTCCCCTCTATCCCTTCCTCACTCCCTCCCCCTCTCACTCCACTTCCTCTCCCTCTCCCCTCTATCCTTCTCTCCGCTCTACCACTCCTCCCCCTCTCTCCTCTGCTTCCCACTCCTCCCCCTCTCTCTCCCTCCTCCTCCTCTCTCTCCCTCCTCCTCCTCTCTCTCCCTCCCCTCCTCTATCCCTCCTCACTCCCTCCCCTCTCACTCCACTTCCCCTCCCTCACCTACCTCCTCCTCCTCCTCCTCCTCCACCTCTCTCCCTCCCTCTCTCTCTCTCCGCTTCCCACTCCTCCCCCTCTCTCTCCCTCCCCCTCCTCCCCCTCTCTCTCCCTCCTCCTCCTCTCTCTCCCCTCTCCTCTCTCTCCTCTCCTCTCTTCCCCTCCCTCCTCCTCCCCTCTATCCTCCACCTCTCCCTCACCTACTCCTCTCTCTCCTCCTCTCACCTCTCTCCCCCTCATCCCTCCCCTTCTCACTCCACTTCCTCCTCCCTCTCCCCTCTCACTCCACTTCCCCTCCTCACCTACCTCCTCTCTCCCTCGTCACCTCTCTCCTCCTCTCCACCTTCTCCCTCCTCCACCTCTCTCACTCCACTCACCTCCCTCTCCTCCCCCTCCTCTGCTCTCTCTCCTCTCTCATCTCCCTCCCCTCCTACCCTCTATCTCCTCCCACTCTCGTCACCTACCTCCTCTCTCTCCCTCTCTCCACCTCTCTCCCTCCTCACTCGTCCATGGCTCCCTCTCACTCCCTCCCCTCTCACTCCTCCCTCATTCACTCCCTCCCCTGCTCACTACCACTTTCCTCCTCCTCTCACGTCCCACTACTCTCCTCTCTCACCTCCCGCTTCCCGTCTCTCCTCCCCCTCTCTCATCTCCTCCTCTCCGTCTCTCTCTCCCTCCCTCTCCCTTCTCTCGCTCATGCCTCCTCTCTCTCCCCTCTCTCACCTTCCCTCCGCTCTCTCTCTCCCTCTTCCCTCTCTCTCGTCATGCTTCAACTCTCCCCTCTCTCCCTCCTCCTTCGCTCTCTCTCCTCCTCCTCTCTCTCCTCCCCTCCTCTTCCTCTATCCCTCCTCACTTCCCTCCCCTCTCACTCCACTCCCCTCCTCACCTACCTCCTCTATCCTCCTCACTCCTCCCCCTCTCACTCCACTTCCCCTCCCTCACCTATACCTCCTCTCTCCTCCTCATCCCTCCCCCTCTCACTCCATTTTTCTCCCTCCCTCACCTACTCCCTCTCCCTCCTCCCACCTCTCTCCCTCCACCCTCCCATCCTCTCCTCTCGTCTCTCCTCGCTCCTCCCCTCTCCACTCCTCTCCCTCTCTCTCTCTCTCTGCCCTCTATCCCTCCCACGCTCTCCTCACCTACTCCTCTCTCATCCTCTCTCACCTCTCTCCCTCCTCACTCCCTCCACTTCTCTCCCTCTCGTCCCGCTCACTCCACTTCCCTCCCGCAACCTCTCTCCTCCTCCTCCTGCTCCACCTCTCTCCTCCTCTCTCCACGCACCTCTCTCCCTCCCCCTCTCACTCCACTTCTCAACTCCCTCCCTCCTCTTCCTCTCTCTCTCCTCCTCGCTCTCCCTCGCCCTCTCGCCTCATATCCCTCCCACCTCTCCTCACCTACTCTCTCTCTCTCCTCTCAACTCTCTCCACTCTCACTCCTCCCCTCTCACTCCCT
>CAJHQP010006546.1:0-37559 GCA_905132765.1 Moricandia arvensis | reverse complement strand
GTATGCAAACAGAGGAGTCAACCATCAATCGACGGCGAAGGCATAGTGTCGATTGATGGTAATGGGACAGGAAGTGTGTCCGTTAGGTTAATTAAACCAGCTCTCGCATGTATCTAACAACCTAACTCAATGGAATCAATTCAGGCAAAGAACCTACTCTCGTAGTTGTCTATGTCCTAGGTTCATGGTTCTAGTTAGCTACTCTAGAACACAAGCATTAAACACAATTTCAGAGATGGATATCTTTTCATCCTACCAATCCTATTTTGGGCTAATTCAACAATACCATAATGAACCCTAAATCTAATAAGAGAACTATTAAGACATAATCATAGAAAGCATGATAAATTGAATAATAGAATGCATAAAATATATAATGGGAATCCAATACAAATCTCTAAAAGAGTTCAGATCTTCTCCCCAAAACTACTAAAAACTCTAAAACAATACTATGCTATGAAATCTTGATCTTGTGGTTTGTCTTTTGCCTAAACAATGGCAAGACTTTATAAACTTGGTCAAAACTAGGTCAAACCTCGTTCTAGGGGAATTCTTGTAAATTATTTTGTCTTAGGCTTGAAGTCGGTCAACTGATCTGTGAGTAGACTGTCGATCGACAGCAAGTGTGCACCGTCGATCGATGGTTAGGCTTGACCTTGACTCTAACTGAGCAGCAATTGAATATCTTCTCTGAATTCTCTACCAAGTTCCATTATCTCCATAATGCTCCAAAACGTATCTTGACCTGAAAAGACTCTAAAACACAGTCTAGACATATATAGCAGACTCCAAATAGGGTCCAAATGACAATCTTAAACTGGTATATAACAAGGTATATCAGGCTGTATCACTAATATCAGCTTCATATGCTCTTCTTGGCTCTCCAAATTCATGCTGTCCATCATCCTCTACCATATATCTAATCATAGATTCTATCTCAGTCCCTAGTGTACCCTGATTCTTGGCATGAGTGTTCAGTTCGTCCCTCTTCTTCTGCCAACCTTCAATGAGCTTGTCCCACCTTTCATTATTCTTCCTTTCTATAGTTGCTTCAGCATCATCAAGAAATTTGTAGAGGAAGGCTCTTTCAATGTCATCCCAGCAGGTTAGAGATCTTGGCAGCAGTTGACCAAGCCAGCTAGTTCCCATAGAAAGTGTAAAGGAAAATCTTGCAGAGTAAGTATTCTTCAGAGTACCCATACTTCTCAGTATCCACAATTTTATCCATAAATTTTTTTATGTATTTTCTTGGATCCTCGTGAGGAAGGCCTTGAAAAGGTGTTGATCTAACCAATCGTTCCAGAAAGGGTGCAGCTCAAAGTCATCATCTCCAGCAACATTAATTGCATTAGAGACTACAATCTCCTGTGTATGAATCATTTGTCCACTGTTGTTGCAAGTGTGACCTTCTCTATCTCGCAAGATCCTATTCTTATCATACTCAAGTATAAGCACTTCGATTTCCTTTGTCTCCTCGCAAGTGGCATCGATCGATGCTGAGGTCTGAACGTCGATCGACATCATAGTGTTGGTATTGATCGATGAAGAGGTGTTGGTGTCGATCAAAACTCGTTATTCTTCACTGTTGATCGCTGCTTGGAGGGTGTCGACTGCCCTCTTGGACTTATGGGTCATGCGTGAATCAGTAGACTCCTTCTTTGTAGAGCCCAAAAATCCTTTTCTCTTCGTTTCCTGGTACTAAGATGTATGTACATGAAACAAAAGAAAAGAAGAGTAGAGTAAGTAAAACTAAAAATAAAAACCTAGAAGAAATCCTACACCTAGTCTAATGGTGATCAGAGTCCCCAGCAATGGCCCCAAATTTGATGTGCTTAAATTTCCCCAAGAGCAACTCTCTCAAATAAGAGATCAATTGCAGTACTTAAGGATCGTATCCACAAAGACTCGACATCTCACACAATCGACTTAAGTTTCAGACTACGCTAGGTCTGATAATATATAGAGTAATACGTCAAGTAATCAAGGAGTTTGTTGTTTGATGGAAGGATGGGTGCTAGATTTAGGTTTTCAATGAAAGTGGACTATAGAGGATATAAGATAACCGTATCAATCCTAGAACTCAATATCTAATGTAAAAGACGATCAGCTCTCACTGCGAGTCTAATCTATTGACTAAGTCTTTGTTCCAACTCTTGTATGTGAACTCGGAATAACCGTCGATCGATGCTTTTGGACTAGCGTCAATCGATGGTTTCTAAAGTCAAGCATTACGACCTAATTCAATATGTTCACTAAGTTAATTAAACCAGCTCTCGCATGTATCTAACAACCTAACTGAGCAGGATTCAGTTCAGGTTATAGACTATGCTCTCGTGTGTGCCTAACTATCCTATGATCAAGTTTCTAGTAAATTACTCTAGAAGCAAACAATAAGAACAATCCTGTGATGGATACAATAAACACCCCATAAATTATATTGTTTGGCTAATCCATCAATACCCTAGAAAACCTAAATATAGCAGGTGGATCTACTCAGACATGATATTTTTCACAGAAATCATAGATGAATAGATATGAAATAGAAAGCAAAATCCAAAGGATTTCCACGAGGACTCTGAAGGAGTTCCTATCTTCTCTCCTAACCAAGAATAATGAATAGAATAATACTTCTAAAGCGTAGCCGTCAACAATGGCTTAGAAAACACATAAATAGGATTTTAGGTCGTCCATGGGTATTCTGGTAAGTTGTGGTAGCTTCTGGGCTTAGGTAGGTCTTGAAAAAAGTCGGGTCTGTCTTCTGGGATCACCGTCGATCGACACTAAGGCTGCGGCGTCGATCGACACTCATTCATCTTCTCGAAAACTTCCTCTCGCGAGGCAGACATACCACTCTTCATTAAAACAGTCATAATATCTGCTACATGATGTTGATTGACCTCAAACTGGTGGCATTGGAAATCTAACTCAAAGATATATCTTGAGTGAAAATATGGGTTCAATCTAACAGTGGAAATATCTCCATCCATAGCTGAACATCTGACGCGTCTGCAGAGTTCTGCATCTCAAAAAGCTCTAGAATCACCAAAGTTCTCCAGAACGTACCTAAACCTGAAAACACTCTAAAACATACTCGAAAATCATATTATAGATTTAAAAAAGCACACATACCATGGCCTAAAGGTGTTAAAATCCATGTTATATCAATATCCATCTGGATCCCTCATAATTCCAAACTCATTTGGTCTGAGCTAGCCATAATCGTCATCGTATCCTTTCGGATTGTTGTCGATCGATGGTACGGAGACACCGTCGGTCGATTCTGCATTCCAGCTTCCATAGGATCGTCTGAAATTTCCAGTCTCTTCTAGTGCAAAAGCATGTTACTCGACTGCTTCTTCTTCAAAGTAAGAACCATCGTATTCTAGGTTATTGGTTTATGGCTTCATCTCACGGTATTGCTGCCCAATGTAGACTATGTCTTCTTGACTGTCTTCGTCGTTCTGATCCGTTGCATAACTGTCGACAGATGGTTGAGGTTGAGTATCGATGATGCTGAAGGGGGGGGGGTCGTGCAGGTTCTGGTTGAAGCTACAGTCGACCGATGCCATGGGTTGGGTGTCGATCGATGTTGTGTCTGCAGGCTCTTCATCTTGATCGTATTTGCAAAAGCATGTAGCAATCAAACCTGGATCATTACCCAATTATATCTGAGTAGCCATGTTCTTGACTTTAACAGGTTCATAGAAGTTGTATGGATCAATCAAGGATATATACATCATGTTTGTCTTCATGTAGTAGATAGCTCCCAATGTTGCCATGAGTTCTCTTCTAAGGAGTAAGGAAGAGTTCCAATCTATCTTTATATCCTTCACATGGAAGTCTACTGGAACTATGGCATTGAAAATCTTGACTGGGATGTCTCTGGCTATCCCTCTTGAATTCATTTTGGAGCAATCCACAAAGGTGAACGAAACACTAGAAGTCTCAACTTTCAGGCTTAACTTCTCTGCCATAACTCTAGGCATGATGCTAACTGTTGATCTAGTGTCGCAGGGGGCGTTCGACTACTTTTGACCTTTTCAAAACATGAAATTACAAATTTCCTAAGGTCACTTTTTGTGAGAGTAGTCTGCTGCTTCATCTTCTCTCTGAGGTCATTGAACATGTGCTCTATGTTCTTTTTTGTTTCCTTGGATTCTCTGAAAAACATCCACAATCTATGAGTATAATATGCTTCATCAAATTGAGTATCTAAAAGAATTTTAAAAACTCTTTTGGCAAAGCCATCTATCTCTTCGCCAGTTGCTTCTCTGTGAAGATGTTTGGAAATCTTATGTTTCCTTCTAGGGTGCCTTTCTGTTGTCACGGGGTCAGGTGTATCGGTGTTTTGTTCTTGAGTCTCCATCCTCGAAGGTCAGACAAATAGGCTGAGACTCATACTTGGTAAATGAATGGGTTATGCTGTTGGAGACCGTCGATCGATGATGGCTTCTCGACGTCGATCAACGTTACAAGATTACGAACCAACCGATTCCGCAGGTTCCGCCGATCAATGTTCCGGTTTGGGTGTCGATCGACCCCAATGCAAACTACCGAATGACATGGCACATTCTACGCGGAAATCTCTTTCCTGGAACTGTTCTCTTTTCACTTCTTGCCAAAAATCTTCACCCATCAATGCACTGACATGGTGCTTCTGACTAGCTTCCCCTTTCTCCTTAATCAAGGTCTCATGTCTTTGAATGGCCTCACTTGTTTGGACCACTTGATTCTCCAACTTCTTGACATGAGTGTTGTGAGTCTCAAACTTTGTGTTGAGGTTAATGTACATGGAATCTATCTTTCCATTGAAGTTCACAGTCATCTGCTGTTGCTACTCCGATATTCTATAAACCATAGCTTCTAACTTTCACTCATGAGGCTTTTCCTGCTGTGAATTCTGATTGTAGTTACTCATGTTGCCACCATAGGAGTTTATGTTGTAGTCTTGATTTCCTGGTCTCTGTTAACCGTTCCACCAACAAAATTCACATCCTCTTCCTCTTCTTCTTCTTCCAGGGCTTTCATTTCTTGCTTCTTGAGAAATTTCTGAACACTGTCCAGCTTTGCCTTGACTTCATCTATATGCTCATTGCTCAAAGATGAAGCTAATTTCTTCCTCTCATAGTCAGTGTTCTTGGTGCTATTACTAGATGTCAAGTTCTCAATAAGCCTTGTTGCTTCTTCTGGACTCCTAGCGCTGAAGTTCCCTTCATTAGTTGTGTCAAAAGCCATCTGGTAGTGCAGATCAATACCTCTGAAGAAAGTGCTAAGTAGCTTCACTTCATTGAAACCGTGGTGCGGACAGTCTCTCTGGTAGAACTCGAATATGAACCAGGAGCTTTTGAATGATTCTCCAGGCTCATGTGTAAATGTAGTGATTCTGCTTCTCAAGTCTTTTGCTCGTGCATCATGAAAGAAATTGTGCAAAAACGCATTCTTGATGTCTGTCCGGGATGTTAGAGATCCTGGTGGTAGTTGCTTAAGCCAATGTGAAGCATCTCCAGCAAGTGAGTACTTAAAGAGCTTACAGTATAGATAGTCCTCATGGACTCCATTGGCTTTAATAGCAGATACTAGATCTTCAAATCGCTCGAGGTGATCCATCGTGTGCTCATGTCGCAATCCATGGTAGGGTGTATGCGCAACAAGTGCGAAGAATAACAGTTTGATCTCAAAATCATTCCTCTGGAAAACTAGAGGACGAACAGTGGATCTGTTAGCATAGAACTGGATTGGAAGATTGTAGTCTGCCAATGTCCGTTGAACAGCTTGGGCGGCAGCATCAGGTCGAGCTACTGCAACGTCTGCTTTTGTTTCAGGGATTACAGCCCCCTGATCATCAATTCTCTGACATGTGGCATTACGCATATGACTTTCAAGGTCATACAGGTCTCCTCTCTCATCTCGAACCACAACTAAAGTCGCAACCATCTGAACTCGCGAGCTACTGTTGATCGATTCCGCGTGGGTACTGTCGATCGATGTTCGTCGTGAATGAGCATCGATCGGCGGTTGAGTGGTACTTTCGATCGATGATTATCGTATCTGTTTGCGGATGGAGCGTTTGAGTAATGGGGGTCTGAGGAGGTATAAAATTTCATTCTTTCATATTCATTACATTTAATACTTTTAATATTTTATTATTTTATATTAGTTAACAATTTTTTTAAGGTTGCCTCCAAAAAGGGACAGACGTTAGGCATAAGATTTGTTAATAATGTTCCACGAGCGACATCGGCTTATGCCCAGAAAATGGATGAGGTGACTTTTCGACTGCGGACTGATTTGGATTCAAGACAAGCTCAACTAGCGTCTCTCGAAAGCCTTCTAGAAATTGTGGCAGGCAGAACCCCACATTTGCAGAAGATGTTGCGGGTTAGATATGAGAGACTCAAGATTCCACATCGACCGGTCCAAACTGCGGAACATGAGGCGTCTGAGTTAGAGCAAACCAGCATCATGGACTTCGTCCAGGATGAAGATGATATCCTTCCCTAACTTCTTTTACTTTTTTATGTATAATAAAGTTGAATATATTTCCTTATGTAATTTTATTTATACAATTATTTTCTATATTTTCTTTTAAATTTTATAAATTTATTTATATTTATATTTTTAAAATTTATTAATTATAAAAACCAAAACTAATTAATATGAGATGTAAATAGATGTTATTTCCTCGTATATTGTACATCGATGTTAATTCGATGTTAATATATGCGACGACAATACGAGGAGTCGATGTAAAAGCCTCGTAACACATTACAAGCAAGTAACATCTACAATTTTTGTCATAAAATTTACATCACTTGAACAACGATTTAACTTTGAAAGTTCACCTCTTTTTTACAACGAATCTTTATGAGTATTTTACGAGGAAACCTTTTTTGTTGGTCAAGGACAAATTAACGACGAAGCAGCTTGCTTCAACTTTACGAACAATTTGACGTCAATTGGTCCGTTACAATGAGCGATTTATGACGATTTCCATATTGTGGTCAATTCGTCGTAACCCTCCCTTTACGACGACTTAACAACGATTATGATACTCGTAAAAATTATGTTTTCTTGCAATGAATGGGACATATTGGACGATTTTCTCTCATAGGTTCCGTTTTGCTAAGTAATGAATCGTAGTTCGTTAGTGAAAATATTTTATTATCTTATTTTGGAACAAGGAAGGAAAAATGTTATCATTTAGCTAGTTGTGGCCAACAATAGTATCCAATTGCAGAAGAACTATATAGCTTTGAATTTATTTTATTAGATTTTTGATCAAGTCATTTTCTCTCTGTTTTTGTGTATACTATGCTATTTATATGTCCTTGTCTCTGTTGTTATCAGCTGGCTTTAAAGCTCCTCTTTGAGATTTAAGCAGTGTTTTGAAAACTGGATCGGACCGGCCAGTCAAACCGGTCCAACCATAACTCGCTAAAAAAGTTGAGTCAGGTTCAATTTAAAACTATGATTTAACAAAAATTAGTAAAACCAACAAAAATCGGTAAAACTAGTGATCTGGTTCAATTTCAAAACTCACTTTTAAAAAATCAACATATAATTAATGTGTTTTAATTGGTATTTATAATCAATATTTGACTATTACTATTATATCGATTTTATATTTAATTCTATTTTTTCAAAAGAATGTAAAAAATTTTTTGGCTCTCATATACTATTTTTATTATAACATATTAATAAATTATGTGATTTTAGCTATAAGAATAAATAAATACAGTAACTTGAACGATTTCATTTGGTTTTTATCAATTTCAATTTATATAATATTCATTTGTTTACTGTATATATAGATAAATTTACACTTATTGTTTATTATTCTAGTTAATAAATAAAAGAGAACAAAGAACATATCATATGTAAACTACTTTTTAAGTCAATATAGTGTAAATATATATATATATATATATATATATATTATTTAACAATAGAAAACTCGGTTTTAACGGTTGAGCCGGTCCAACCAGACAACCATTAATTGTACCGAGTCGGTGTGCGGTCCAATTTTTAAAACATTGGATTTAAGTGTTGATTGTTTGTGGTTTTTAGATTAATTTTTGTTTTTCTTTTAAATTATTTTTTCATCCAATTAAGATTTTTAATGAATGGATTCTAAACGAGAAAAAGACATTTGTAAAAATAACCTTATGATCTAAGTTTGTTATGTGAATTGACATTTTTGAAAGAAAAAAAAATTATGACATAACATGAACTACATTAAGTTAAGAAAACTAAATTTATCCGCTAAACAAAATTAGAAAGCGCCGATACCTCCTCTAGTAGTTACTTTATAAATACGATTACAACCTGCATGTCAGTGGTGTTGGGATACCGACTTATAAACTCTCGGCTAAGGACTGCTTGATGAGACAAATCAAGGTTTCCAATAACAGACACATAATAATTAAAAATCAAAAGTACAGAAAATGCGAATTACCTACAAAAACAATATATATATATATATATGTATATTCTTACGAGTAAAAGCATCATCAATCGAAGATCAGCAATTATATCTATTTTCTTGTTTTATGAGTTTGGAGAGTAAAATATGAGATTCAACGTCTCCTCAGAGATAAATTAACACAACTCTTCACCTTACTTGCTGCTACTCTCATTAACCGGAAGGTAGACTCCTTCTGCTGCCAACCAAACATTATCTGCCCGCTTCTCCCTGATTCCACACACCTGTGTACAAAAAGAAAACAAATCTAATGCATAAGTTTTAACTTTCAAGACATTACTATAATCTTTGAGGACTTGAACAAAAATATCAAAGCTTAATTTACCTCTTGCTGACCACCGGCTATACGCTGGTACTTTTTGTCATGGCTATGGAGGTAGCCACTGGTGTCTATGTGTTGAAGTCGGACTCTTTGGTCTTGTCTCCATGTCTTCCCGCTCCCTTCGATGATAAGCCTATGAACAGATCGTAAGGTGTGTGAGTATGTGGATGCAAACACACTAAATATTTAGATGAGTAACAAATGGCTTTAAAGGATTATTACTTCCAGTGATCCCCAGTATCGGAATTTGAATCATCTCCAAAGCAGCTAACCTGCACCAAGAAAAAATGGGTTACCAAGAAGGATAGTGCAACTACCAAATGAAAACCGACACATTACTTCACAATTTACATAGACCCGCTCGAAAATATCCTCACTACCACTGGCTCTCTGTATTAATATCCTAGAACTAACCATTTCTCCAGTCTAAATCCCTGATCTTTTAAATCCAAACTTAACGGATCAGGGGATACAAAAACGACACTGCAATCACTCTAAATGGTAACTGAATACAAACCTCTAAGTTTCCTGAAATAGGGGATGCATGTAAGTGACTATGGAGCCACTTTCGGGTCTTCATGTGCTGCAATCTAATGGTTGCTCCACTCTTGACGGCATCACCTTGCTTGGCTGTTGTCCCAGGCACCGGTTTAACAATCTGTGAAAGATATAATCCGTTACAACATAATTCATCAGCTACATTACTCCAGCATAAGTCATTAAACCATACATTCAGATCAAATGCACGTTAATGGTTTTGTTCAAACATCCAAAGACATCATTTTGAAGTTGCTCTAATACACCATAGCTTCAAATTGACACACAGATGGGTTCCTAAGATTGGATTCACAGTTCGAGATGAAAGAGTTTCTTAAGTTCAAGATAGAAACAACCGCTGTCTAACCTTTCTAGATGATTTAATAAACTAATCTATACGGTAACAACTGCATCAGGTCCATTTCTCCACCATTTGATAAATTAAGAAACACTAACATAACTTCAAATCAAATGCTGGATGACGTTTTTGTTCTATCATCCAGAGACTTCTACTTTTATTAGTTGCTCTTAAAACATGATCTTCTGTAAAGGAGCAACAATTAAAGCAAGAGGATAGTAGTACCCAGTAGCTATTGGAATCAACGACGCCAGGAAAGCCAGTGACTGATTGCTGACCACTGCCTGATCCATACGGCACATCGTGAGAATGAAGACGAAACTTAGTTTTCTCGTGCATCAGCTTAATCGCACTTCCATAAGTAATCTGTTACATCACAACGATGATCAAACAAACCCCCAATTCAACAATGCTAAGAAACCCTAATCGCTACAAATCAAATTGATTAGGGATTTCGAAAACGCACCTCGACGCCTTCTTTACCAGAAGCGGCGGCGGAAGCGGAGGTGTATCCGGAATCCGAATCGACGCTGAGGAAGAGGAAGAGAGCGAGAGAGAAGAATCCAAGAGACATCACGAAGAGGAGAGCGATAAACCAGTTCTGCTGATAAAAGGGGAATTCAGGGATCGGTTTCCTCGTGGAAGGAGTTCGTAGAGGCGAAGCAGAGGAAGGAGGAGATGAGGAAGAAGATGATGGTAATGGCTTTCTTCTCGAGAGAGCTTGTTGTTGCCCGGACGTCGACGCCACCGTGAAGGATCGAATTGAGATCTCGCCGGAGAGAGTAGATGCCTGACGAATGTGTTATAGCTTTTGCCGATTTCGATTATGAGATGGTTCGTTAAGTTTTCGGTTTATGTTTGACACGTAGGCTTACGTTTACATACCAATGGTTGTTCGACATGTGTAGATTTGATTAGATGGCAAGTTGTGAGTGGTGCGAAGATGCAAATTAAAACTAAACGTTTCTTTTAAATAGTCTCTCTCCCTTCAGCCCTTTATTTTTTTTACATTCAAACAATCAAGAGGATAAATAGTGCACCTTCAATCACTCATTTAAAACATTACTAGATTTTGATTTCCAAGCACGAATTCTTTATTTTTATTTTTTTTAAAATATTATTTAATGATATTTGTACACCGATAATTTTTACATATTTTAAAATTTTTACAAACTTACCGACACCTTAAATAATCCTACTCGACACCGTAAATTTATAATATCCGGATGTAAAATAATTTTAAACTCCAATATTCAGATAAACCGAATTGTAGTCGACAAATATTTAGATGATCATTTCTAACACTCACATGGATGTTATCTTGAATTGTAATGTATAACATATATAATTATGTTTATTTTATATATGTTTGTATATGTTTGAAGTTGTTCATATTGTATTATTGTTTGATATAACAGAGAAGAAAATTTATGTAATATTTAATTGGATCATATAAATACTATATTATCTAATATTTATGTCGAATAAGAAAAATTATATAACTAACAAATTAATATGGTTGTCTAAATTACTATAATTTTTATGTTTGTATAAAACATATTTAAATTAATAGCAAACATCTTTTAAAATAGTTAATATAAAATATAGTTATTATAAAAACCTGAGAAATATATATATGTAAATGTATATGTATATTACATATTTATGTTAATGATTATTATTTTTTGAAATGAATGTGTTTTAATCATACACATTGAAATATTTTGGCCCTAACTATTGATTTAATTATATATGTATGGACTTTCTAAATAAATTTGTATATACAATTGAAATATTTTGGGTTTTATGTTAATGAAATTATTAAAAAAAAACATTAGCGAAATAACACTACTATCCAAACAATTTTTTTTTAAACTGCTATTCATGTTTCCAAACAAAACATTTTTTAAAAAACTGTTATTCATGTTTCCAAACAATACAAAAGGTATTACAATTTTAATAAGATAAATATCTAACTAACTTGATATGGTCCATAAATTATGTAATACACTAACAAACTTAAAACAATCCAAAAGTTAAAAAACAACTTTCAATGGTAGATAAATTTAGACTATGTTTTAATATAGTAGATTTATTTTCACTTAAATCTTTCTATTTATATATATATATTGATTATGTACTTATTATTTCTTATGTTACATTTTAGTATTATAATTATATTTACTCTTAAATATTATAATTAGGATCTTATAAATTAATTTCAAATAATAATAATAATAATAATATATTCATAAACATTATATACAAAAATATAATATTATTAATAAAAATATAATATAATCTTATTATTTCACACAACAATAATAATATATTTCAAAAGTTTAGACATATTTAAAATAATAATACAATCATAATATTTTATATCAAAATAAAAGTTACATAATCTGAAATATTACACATTAAAATATATATTACAATATTAATATTCAAGTAAATTTGGTCTTGAACCACCAAGATCACCAATATTATCGATATAAATTTGAATAGTCTCTTCAGGTTGGTATTGTTGCTAAATTATTTTTTTGTATGATTCTAGCTTGTTAAGATCTGATAAACCGGTGAGTATTAATATCATCAATGGAATTTAAATTTTTCAACAAGATTTTTTTTCTACCTCCATTCTTTTAGAGCTAATTTTTTGCTTGATTTTTCATGCGTAATTGAATCATCTCATAACTTTTTTCCCTAGATGATGCACTTTTTTCAAGAAATTTAGGATTTGTTCATTTGATAAAAAATAAAAAATTTCATTCATCACTTAAAAATGCATTGATTGAGCATATATATGACCATTACGAAAATAATCGTATTGATTGGTTTTGTATTATATATAATATATATATATATTGTAATTTGAATTGTTTGTGTTTTATTATTATATACAATTTTATGTTTTTTATTATAAGTAATTTGGTGTTATTATTAATTTTTTTACTAATTATGTCAATAACATATATTAATATATGCTTATTATCTATTCATTAAAGTTTAATAATCATAATTTATTGTTAAGAAAATTGAGGACTAAAGTGTAAAATATAAACTTTGAAGAGAAAAGATTTGAAGGTCACCATTGGAGAACCATCCTTTAAACCCTTTATTTTAATGATGGACTCTACAAAAAATGAAGGGACTTGTTGGAGATGCCCTAACAGCTGCACGCAAATGGTTAACATGAGAGTAATCAATTACCCAGGCCTGATTTTTTTAATAATCAAGGGTGTCTAGCGGACGCTGAGATCCAACCGGTTAATTTTCTAGAAGCTTATCTATTGGTGATATGCAAGTCTAGTTACTTTACGTAGAAGTTAAAAACCTATACCACCTAACCACATGAAAAACTAGTAATTTCATGTTGGAGGAGAATTAGTCCCTTGTCAAGACCAATATGGCAACTCTTAATCTAATGAAAACCACTAGACCACCACGATTGATTTACAGCCCTGATTTAGAATAACATTATCAATTACAGCCTCGAAGAACATTTCCAATCATTGATATTTTTACCTTTGGAAAAAGTGATCTAACTCATCTCTCTTTCTTCATCAATAATAAATGAATGTTATTTTGTCTTTAAATATAGAGATAAGATAATATTTCTTTATTATAAAATCATAGTTTTTTATTTATTTTTTTGAACTTACAAACAATTTATAGTTATAACTAAAATAACTATTTTTATAGGAAACTGCAGTTCTTATAAAAATAGAATCATTTATTAACATAATAGTTTTTAAAGAAATTTTAATTTAAACAAAATTTTAATTTTATGAAAAGATTGTAATGATTAAAAGTAAATAGGATTAATGTGCAACTTTCATAAATAAAAACTACTTGTTGTAAAATAAAAATAGAATCTTCTATGAATATTTAAATAATATGAAAGAAACTCTCTTGTGTATTAACAAGACAAAAGTGAGATCAATTTCTTTGTATCCAACGAGAGAGAGAGAGAGAGAGAGAGAGAGAGAGAGAGAGAGAGAGAGAGAGAGAGAGAGAGAGAGAGAGAGAGAGAGAGAGAGAGAGAGAGAGAGAGAGAGAGAGAGAGAGAGAGAGAGAGAGAGAGAGAGAGAGAGAGAGAGAGAGAGAGAGAGAGAGAGAGAGAGAGAGAGAGAGAGAGAGAAAGAGAGAGAGAGAGAGAGAGAGAGAGAGAGAGAGAGAGAGAGAGAGAGAGAGAGAGAGAGAGAGAGAGAGAGAGAGAGAGAGAGCTAGTTAATTAATTCAGTAAGAAACTGATAGTTTTTTTTTTGATTAACGAGAGAAAGAGACTATCTTTATTGATGTTCTTGTTGTTATAAAATCACAACTAGAAGTACGTATTTATAGTAAAATGAATTAACAACACGTAGTTTTATGTTTCACAACCGATCAACACATGTTATAGTGATCATGCCATCAAGTAAGTCAGTGAAAACTTTGGATAATCATCCTTTTCTTTTCGTATTATCTGTAACAATCTCCTTGATTATCCAACTTGTATTATGGATTGCCTCCTTAAAAACCTAGTCATAGAAAAACTCGTTGGGATAAAAACCATGACGAGGAAAAAAAGTATAGTAACGTAATCTCTCCCAAAGAATAATAGACATAGATATTTCTTAATAGGTCACACAAATACCGCATTCTGATACTATAGACGTGTTTTTGGAATATTGTAGTGGGAAGAGCCTTTGTAAATAAGTCAGCCGTATTGTCGCATGACCGTACATACTCGATGTCCACTTCTTGATTTTCTTGAGTTCTCATATGTACGAGAAAAACCTTGGAAAGATATGCTTTGTTTTATCACTCTTTATACAACATTTTTTGAGTTGAGCGACACACGCCAAATTATATTCAAATATTTTCGTTGGTTCTTTCTTATCAACTATTTCACTTGCTTCTTGTATGTGATGACACATTGACCTAAACCACACAAATTCTAGACATGCTTTGTGAAGTGCAATAGTTTATGCATGATTTGAAGAAGTTGCATCTAGAGTTTTTTTCTGGGAACGTTAGGAGATCGCAGTTCCACAACTGTAAAAACATAGCCGGTTTGTGATCAAACTTTATGAGAGTCTGATAAGTATCCTACATCTACAAAACTAACCATACCAAATTCGGATTTCTATAATAAATTAACCATAAATCAATTAACCATAAATCAATTGTACCTTAGAGGTGACATAACATATGTTTATTCCGTTCCAATGCATGCGAGTAGGAGAACTATATCTTGCAAGTAAGTTAGTAGCAAAAGAAATATCATGTCTAGTACAATTTGCAAGATATAAAAACTCACAGATAGCACTCATATAAGGTACTTCAGGACCTAATATTTTCTCGCTATCTTCACAGGGTCTAAAAAGATCTATCTCAACATCCAAAGATATGTTAATCATTGGAGTATTCAAAGGAGTCGTTTTATCCATATAAAAGCGTTTCAATAACTTTTCGTATAATTTAATTGATGCACAATGCTCAATCGAGAGCCCAAGACAAAATTTTGTCTTTCCAAGATCTTTCATTTCGAATTCTTCTTTCATAAGAGTTTGTGCATCATCAACTTCTTTTTGAGTTTCAATAATGTTTAGGTCATCTACATATACAACAACGATCACAAAGCCAAATAATGATTTCTTAACAAAAAACGCATGGACATATCGTATTATTCACATGTCATTTCACAATAGATATTAACTTGAGTGTTTATACCATATGCTTCCGGATTGCTTTAATCTGTAAAGTGATCGATGTAACCTGACCAAACAAATCTCCATGGATTTTGTTTTCAATGATTCTGGCATTTTCAATCCTTTAGGGAGTTTCATGTATATATTTTTATCCAATGATCCATACAAATATGCTCTCACAACTTCCATAAGATGCATTTCAAGATTTTTTGATGCCGTTAGGCTCATCAAAAATCTAAATGTAATTGCATTCATTAACGGGGAATACGTTTCCTTTGAAATCAATTCCCGGTGTTTGAGAAAAACTTTGGGCAGCTAATCAGGCTTTATATCGTGTTACCTCGTTCTTTTCATGAAGCTTTCTCACGAATATCCACTTGCACCCAACTAGATTTTCATTACCAGACATTATGACTATAGGTCCAAAGACATTCTTTTTATTTAGGGAGAGTAACTCAGTTTGTATGGCCATCTTCCACTCCTCCCAATCATGTCTTTTCTGGCATTCTAAAATGGATCTTGGATCTAGATCATCATTTTCATGATCAATCTCTTTGGACACAAAAAAGGAGAACATTCTATCAACGTCTTTTATCTTATTTTTGTTCCCTTCTTGTCATCTGGATCTTTATCTTTATCTGGTTCTTCTTGAACTTTTTTTATTTATGATTTCTTTTAGATATTTTTCTGTATCAGGTTCTTCTAGAACATTTTTCATTTTGCTCAACTAATTTCTTTTTCTTTCGGGAATTTTTATCTTTAGAACCCGCTGACCTCCCCCTCTTTAACTGAACCCTAGGTTCATTCATTGTGTTTCCATCAATTTGTCCTTCATGAACAATAACTCTTGATGGAATATTTTCAGCAGGTATATATATGATTTTTTCACATTTCTCGTATCTATGAATACATTGGTAACTGATTTCCAAATTATGCAAATGCACCATTTTCTGAACTTTCATCTCTCTTTGATTAGAAAGGGGGTCAAGGTGTAACAATAACGGTGTAAACCATGTAATCTCTTTAGAAATTTCTCTAATTCCTCCCCGTAATGCTGGAAAATCATCCTCATTAAAATGACAATCGAAAAACTGTGCCGTAAACATATCACAAGTTACTAGTTCAACCTATCTTATTATACTTGGTGACGTACGTATATTCCCGATCTCTTATTGATCCTCTTTTTGTTCTTTTTGGTAGGGCTACCGGAATATAGACCGCACATCTAAAGACACTAAGATGTGATACATCTGGCTCATGCCTAGATGACAATTGGAATGGAGAGTACTAAAACTTCAAGTTTATTGTGGCATATGAGTCAGTCATGTCTATTTTTGTACAATATAGTCTAGATGATAACATTTTTAACTCTTCCAATATATGTTTCCTCTTGGACTTAATACAAAGATATTCAATGTCATCTTTCCTCATAGTCTCAACATGATATCCTTTTCTTCAGATATTCTTAAAACTTAACAAATTTCTCTGAGACTCGGGGAAGTATAATGCATCAATTATCTCAAATTTTTCCCCTTTGGCATTGAAAAACTAACTTTTCCAGAGCCATTAATAATCTTTGCACTATCTGATATTGTACTTACACTTCCATTGTAATCTTTTATTTTTATACTGTAGGAATATTTCTTATCTTTAATTATCGAGTGCGTTGATGCACTATCTGCCGAACATATATCTACATCCATAGTCTCAAAGTCTGGTATTTTCTGAATTTTATGTATTCATAAAACATATATTAACATCAACATTAAACATGAAATATAACATATATATTACAACACAACATATAGAAACTATAATAATGTAAATGTTATCTTCTTTAGGAAGATAACCAGTATATCACATCAAGTATCACTAATTGATATTTTCTAAACTAACCAAAAAAACTGATACGTCGAGATGAGTATCATCATTTAAATCATGAATGGATGGCTTGGGTTCATCAGAGATGAAATTTGTTTTACTTTCTTTCTCTTTCACTTTAATTTTAGGATTCTCTATACAAAATGACTAGTTGTTTTGGCGCACGACAACCACGTACCTAGTGTCCTTTCATGTCGCATTTGTAACAAACCTTTTCTGATTGCCTTTTATCATCTTGGCCCTTTTAATTTTTGTGGAAGTCTTTATTATTTCTTTCATCTTACAAACATAATCTTCTTCCTCGTCATCTTCCACGACCATGATAACGATTTCAACCAGGTCCACGTCCTCGTCCTCTCCAATTATTATAATTGGATAATGCAATATTCGCTTCAAAAAATGGAGCAGATCCAATGTGGCGAGCATGATGGTTTAATGTTATGAGTTGATTAGTTTTGCTCCGCTATAAGGAGTACTTACATCAACTGTGAGTAATAATTATAACCTCGTATTATACTGTTGCCGCAAGACTACTTTCCTAGATGGAACGTGGAGAGAGTTTTCTCTATCGTATCTTAATCACTTATTTTCTCTCCATATAACACATCCTAGATGTAATCCCGAACATCACATAATTATATTCACTAACACTTTTGTAGTCTTAAACCATAGATGGATTCCTTCGTGTTTGGCTTTCGGTAAGATCACATATTTCTGCTGATTGAACCTCTATTTTCATGATTGCCAAAGATCCACATGACCTCTTTCGTAATATACTCATCTCTTAAACCATCATGTATGTGGTGTCATAAAAATATCATGACTTTTGGGTTTTATCACACACCAATTTGAATTATTGATGGTTTCCAAAAGCTTGTTTCCTTTAAGGGGCATCTTTGCACCCACTGCCCAAGTCATATAATTATTCCCATAATATCAAGGGCATTTATTTTGAGTTTTGTCAAATTCGACATGATAATTGTATTCATAGAATAACATATCATAAATATAATAAAAATATAATTTAAATGCATAATTTAAATGCAGAAAATAAAGGCAAAAATTAAAGGCATAAACTTAAAGACATAAACTTAAATGCAAAAATTTTAAAAGCACAAATAAAATCGGAGGCTTAGTTTACCACATGATCCAAGGTGATATAGTCTTCCATTTTTGATCATTTCCTTTTTGTTAAGGAGGAAAAACATTCCATATAGTCAGAGGAGACAAATTTTACTATTTTGACCATATTTATTCAAGGTCCGAGGAGATATAATCTTCTATTTTGACATTTTCTTATTATTCATGGAGGTAAAATCTATCACGTGTTCCTCTGATTGTGAAGGTATATCCTACCATAACAATCAGTTAGGAAAGACAACACCTATCATCCCGATAAAAATAATAAACATAGAAGATAGAATCTACCACTCCGGAACAATAATAGAAAATAAAATATTAAAATTATTGTAAACATAAATTAAATCTCACATCGCTGGTATAACTTCGCTTGGTATAAGAGTTTCATGATAATAACGTGTTGTGTATTAACAAGAAAAGAGTGAGATCACTTTCTTTATATCCAACGAGAGAGAGAGAGAGAGAGTTAATTAATTAATTTAGAAAGAAAATCATAGTTTTGATTCTGTGTGATAAATGAGAGAAAGAAACTATCTTTATTGCTGTTCTTTTTGTTATGAAACAACTAAAAGTACATATTTATAGTAAAATGAATTAACAGCACGTAACTTTATTTTTTCATAACAGATCAACACGTGTTATAGTGACCATGCCATCAAGTAAATTGGTGAAGACTTTGGATAGTCGTCCTTTTCTTTTGGTGTTATATGTAACAACTATTTTATAGTTGTTCTATTTGACAGATAAAAGTAAGAAAATATATTGGAGATAATCTAAAAAATTCTAAAACAAAACTACTATTATGATAATTTTTGAAAACCGGATCTTAATAGCTCTTTATTGAAATCTTTTCTTTATTCACTCTTCAATTTTAATTATCTTTTACTTTCTTGTATGGTGAGAACACTTTCGGTAGCTTGACGATGAATCTACTCTTAGAGCATTGCATTGATAATATTTATATGGGTATCACAATAATTAATTAATGTATTTAATAGAAAAAGGGAAGAGAGAGAATCAATAACGTTTCTCATCGAAGAAACTGTCAATTATTTTAATTTTTCTTTATTTAAATTCAGAGAAAGGGTAAAGACCTTAAACCCATTGCAAAACTAAATAATTACAATTTGACCAATATGACTATTCAATATTGATATTAAGCCCACCCATTCTGAATTTATTTCTCATTTAATCGATTAAGTCCATTAAATTTTCGAATCAACATTAGTTCTTCATGTTATCCTGACTGTTATCAATATCTTCAAACCAGAATTGTTCATAAAGCGCCAAAATCGAACATGGATCCATTGAACAAAAGGCATGGTCGAAGAATCCATACAAAGAAGGCAACTTCATGTCTGATGGTCTAAGAGGATCCGCCCTCTACATCCAACTCGATTCCACATAAAGTAAACCCTAACCCAACCACCATAACATCCATGGAGCTAGTTGTAACCGATGCGAACCCAGTAGTTGAAGAAGATGTAGTTTTAACCGCTGCAATGGAGAAGTTCAAGAAAAACAAGGAAGAGGAGAACAAGAAGTAGAAAAAGAAGAACAAGAAGAATAACAAGAGCAAAGTGAGGAAAACGAAGTAAAAGCATAACACTTCAAGGATTCAGAAGAAACAGAGGCAAATCATGGACATTAAATGGCGGAATCAAATGCAACAATGTGTAATTGAAGTTGTTGGAGATAGTTCAAGTTTAATAACTAGGCGAAATTTTGTAAGATATAGGAAAACTTCAACTGCCAAAAATGTATAAAACTAGACATTAGTAAAATTTATAGCGTTTCTATCTGTATAACTTAGTATAACATAGTTAAACTGTGAATGTTGACATATTTAACTTACTAAAACTTAGTAAAATATATTTTCTGCTTAAATGAAATGTGGTGATGAAACATTAATTTTAATAATAATATTCTCTTAAAAAAATAGTTTATATTTTGGATCTTATTTTCTTTTATTTTAACTTCATCGTTTTGGAAAAGCATAAAATCATAACTATGTTTTTGGTAATCTTGTTTTGGTATAATATTTTAATTTTATTTTATTTAAATTTAAATTGAATCAGAATTATATTTAATATGAATATGATTTATATTTATATTATATTTATTTTAAATATTTTCTAATCCTTTAATTTAAAGTATATCTATATTTAATTGTATATATTTTATAAAATTTTAATTTTAGTTTATTTTAGTTAAAATACACTAAACTCATAAAATAAATTTGTTAGTTAATCTAAGGAACTAATAAATGCTAATAAAATTTTAAACATTTACTTGTCAACAACTTTTTTAATTGATTACTATAGATTTAGTGTTTTATTTGTTAATTAACATTTAGATTAATTTTATATTATTAGTAGAGAAATTGTCTAAAATAAAACATTCTTAATACTACTTTTCATGTTTACATTAACCACTTTTACCCTTATTTTTAAAGAAGAAAAAAATATTTATAATACTAGGGTTAATTTATCTAACATTTAGGGTTTAGAGTTGCGGGGTGGGTTAGGTTTTTGTAATGCGAAATTCAAGATTTTAATTAATTGAATATTTGAAATGTCCAAAGGTAAAGATGAATAATGGTACGTCAAGATCTTTGAGACGATGTAATCCGATAAGATAAACCAACTTCTTGAAAGTAGCAGTGGGTAGCGCCTTGGTTAATAAATCAGCCAAATTTTCACTTGAACGACACGAACATCACAATTCTTCTACAAATCATGGGTGAAAAAGAATTTCGGTAGAATGTGCTTTGTCCTTTCTCCTTTGATGTATCCATCTTTGAGTTGTGTGATACATGCAGCGTTATTCTCTTAAATGATTGTTGCAGTTTCTCTTCCTGTAGATAGGCCACAATCTTCTCGTATATATTGAATGACAGATCTTAACCATACACACTCACGACTAGCTTCATGGATGGCTAAAATCTCTGTGTGGTTAGAAGAAGTAGCTGTAATGGTTTGCTTCATCGAATGCCAAGAGATAGCAGTTCCACCACAAGTAAACACATATCATGTTTGTGATCTAGCATTGTAGGGATCAGACATGTACCCAACATCTGCATAACCAATCAAATCTTCTGTGGATGGGTTAGGAAAGAATATACCCATGTCTTTTGTACCTTGGAGGTCACGAATTATATGTTTTATCCTATTTCAACAAACCTTGCCAAAAGATTCACTGTAAATGATATATCCGGTCTTATATGACTAGCAAGGTACATTAGTACCCTATTTCACTTAAATATGTTACTTCAGGATTAAGATTTTTTCATTCTTCTCTTTTGGGCGGAAGGGATCTCTGTTCACATCGAGTGATCTTACAACTATAGGACTACTCAAAGGATTTGCTTGATTTATAGAAAATCGTTTAGCCACCTTTTCTGTGTAAGTTTCTTGATGCACTAAAATTTCATTCTTGAGGTGCTCAATTTGTAATCCCAAACAAAACTTTGTTTTTCCAAGACCTTTTGTCTCAAATTCTTTCTTCAAGTATTAAATTGTAATTGAAATCTCTTTAGGAGTTCCAATGATGTTTAAATCATCAACATACACTGCAATTATAACATATCATTTCTCAAATCTCTTTATAAAGATGCATGGACTGATAGGGTCGTTTTTATAGCCTTTTTCAACAAGTAATCACTTAGGCAATTATATCACATACGTCCTGATTGTTTTAGTTCATAAAGAGATCGATTTAACTTTATGCTATAATTTTCTCGAGAACTAGAATTTGTTTCTTTTGGCAATTTAATCTCTCGGAGACTTTCATGTAAATATCAGTATCCAGTGTGCCATACAAGTAAGTTGTGACTACATGCATTAAGCATAAATCAAGTCCTTCTTTTTTGCCAGACTGATAAGAAACCTGAATGTAGTAGCATCCACCATAGGGGAGTATGTCTCTTCATAATCAATTCCGGGTATTTATGAAAATCCTTGTGCAACTAAACGTGCTTTGTATCTCACAATCTCACCATTTTTATTTCTCTTTCGCACAAAAACCCATTTATATCCTACTGGTTTTACACCTTTAGGTGTACATGCTACATGACCAAACACTATTGTCTTTGGAAGAGATTTTAATTCAGCATCTATTGCTTCTTTCCATTTTTGCCAATCACTTCTTCGTGTACACTCTTCAATAGATTTTGGTTCATGATCCTCATCTAGAAGATCGATTGCTACATTGTATGTAAAAGTATCATTGACGTCGATTTGCTTTCGGTTCCATTTTATTCCCGAGATGACATAGTTAGTTGAGATCTCTTCATTATCACATACCTGAATTTCTTTTTGTGTCATATTTCTACCGGAGATTTTTTATTTTTAGTTATTACCTCGGTTTCATTATTGCCAATTTATGCTCCTTTTCTTTTTGAGGATTTTTATCTTTAGAACCGGCAGGTCTACCACGCTTCATGTGTGTCTTAGACTCATTAGCATGTTGATTTTGTCCTTCCTGGATATTCATTCTAACTAGAGAATTTACAGTTGGGATATGTGTCATGATTACGCTTTTTGGGTCACTAAATGCATCTGGCAACTGGTTTGCTAAGCTTTGTAAATGAATTATCTTTTGGACGTCTAAGTCACATTTTTTAGTTTGAGGATCGAGATAAGATAATGATAATTTATTCTAGTTAATATTTTTCTCAACTGCTTATTCTCTTCCCCTAATATTGGAAAACAGACTCATTAAAATGACAGTCTGCGAATTGGGCATTAAATAAATCTACAGTGGATGGGTCTAAATACTTAATATTTGGTAGAGAATCAAATCTAACATATATTCCTAACCTCCTTTGGGTCCTATTTTAGATTGTTGTGGTGGATTGATTGGAACATATACTGCACATTCAAATATCTTAAGATGAGAAATATTTGGCTCTTGACTCATAATCAATTGTGATGGGGAGAATTGATGATTACTTGTTGTCCTTTTGCGGATCAATGATGTTGCATGTAATATAGTGTGCCCCCATTCAAAGACTGGGAGTTTTGATTTCATAAGCAATGGTCTAACTATCAACTGAAAACGTTTAATTAACAATTCAGCTAAACCATTTTGTGTGTGAACATGTGCTACAGGATGTTCAACACTTACTCCAATAGACATGCAATAATCATTTAAAGCCTAAGAGATGAATTCACCAGCATTGTCTAGGCGAATTGTCTTTAGAGAAAAATCTGGAAAATGTGCTCGTAATTTGATCATTTGAGCAAGCAGTCTCGCAAATGCCACGTTGCGAGTTGATAACATAAAAACATGTGACCATCTTGTTGATGCGTTAATTAAAACCATAAAATATCTAAAGGTTCCACATGGTGGGTGAATCGGTCCAAAAATGTCTCCTTGAATACGTTTCAGAAAATTGATTGATTCATTAATTATCTTGATAAGTGAAGGCCTTATGATCAATTTGTCTTGTCAACAAACATCACATGAATAATCATTGGGAAGAATCTTTTGGTTCTTCAGTGGATGCTCACATGAATTTGTGATTATCTTCTGCATCACTGTTGAACCGTGATGCCCTAACCGGTTATGCCAAACAATAATGTTTTCAGTAAACTTCTAGTCTACTATTGCATTTACTTTGATTGTACTAATTTTAGTGTAGTACAATTCCGTAAAAAAGGCTGGTAGTTTTTCTACTATTTTCTTAGAACCATGAGTATTACTTGTAATATGAAGAAACTCAATATTTCCTTCATTCATAGTCTCAATATGATATATATTTCTTCCAATATCCTTAAAACTCAATAAGTTTCTTTGAGACTTAGGAGAATGCAATGCATCAACAATTTCGGGTTCTGTTCCCATAAGCATTATTATATTTGCTCTTCGAAAGCCTTCAATTATCTTTGCACTACATGTTATAGTCCTCACACTTGCTTCTTTATTTATTAAGTATGAAAAATACTTCTTATTTTTCAGAATTGTGTGACTAGTTGCACTGTCTGCCAAACATAAATCTCCACCATCCATTTCTCTTCAAATAAATAAATAAAATAAATTATAATCTCATAAAATAATAAAATAGATTAATTTTTTGATGCAAAAGAAACAATACCATATAGCATGTTTATTGGGGTCCCTTAGTCTAGGGACCCCCAAAAAAATTAGTATAAAACTTGCATGCTCTACCAAAACTCAAGAGACAGTCCCTTCGGTAGGCAAATTAATGGGCGTCCCTTGTACTGTTTCACAGGTCCCACTGACACGTGGTAGCCCGCGATTAATTATCTTTTTATTTTTTATTTTTAAAATCCACCAAAAAAACGTGGGTCCCACTTTTTTTAAGAGACTCCACCAAATCTCAATAATAAACATGCTCTAATAAATAAAACTAAAAGCCAATAACTAAATGTAAAATAAGTAAAAACCAATAAATAAATAAAAACAAGGTGTCACTTAATTTCCACATTCTTGCTCTTTTGCTTTACTGATTGTTGATATAGTTCAACAAGATGTTTTGATGTACGACACATACGAGGCCAATAGTCTTTACTTCCACACCGGTAACATTCATTTGTTTGTTTGTTATTATCTTTCTTTTCCCATCTTTGGTGAGAGTTAGAGTTATAAAAAGAAACTCCTCGGCCTCGAAGGTAACCATATCTATGTTCATGTGTATATCCACGACCATGTTCACGACCGCGACCACGAGTGTAGCCATTTCCGCGGCCAGTGTTGTTCTGTTCAGTCACATCTGTTTTAAGGAATGGAGCAGAACCAGTTGGACATAGTCTATGTTTTTTCATCAAAAGCTCATTGTTTTGCTCAACCACAAGAAGACAAGATATATGTTGAGAATACTTTTGGAATCTCTTTTCACGGTATTGTGTCTATAGGACAACATTATTTGCATGAAAAATAGAGAATGTTTTCTCTAACTTATCAGCTTCCGTGATTTTCTCTCCACATAAATCCAACTTGGAAGTAATTTTAAACAAGGCTGAGTTGTAATCACTTACAAAATTAAAGTCTTGTAATTTCAAACGTGTTCACTCATAACGAGCTTAAGATCATTGTTTTCTGATGGTTGTACATTTCTTTCAAGTTATTCCACAGGAATTGTGAATCTTTCATAGTCAAATACTCATTCTTGAGATCTTCATGGAGGTGATGACGAAGGAATATCATAGCCTTTGCTTTATCTTGGCTTTGAGCTTTATTTCCTTCTAAGATTGTATCCTCAAGTCCCTTTGCACTAAGGAAAAACTCGGCATCTAATGCACAATCCAAATAGTTGTCGCCAGCGATATCAAGAACTTCAAATTCAAGACTAGTAAAATTTGACATAGTTCACTGAAATAATAAAATAATAATCAAAAATTTCAAATAAGAAAAATGTAATCATCTTTAAAAAAAGTAAATTTAGAACGTAAACTATATGTGTATAGATATTTCTATAAAAATTAAAAAGCAATATCAATATTCCATATTCAATGCATTAACTTTTCTCATAAGTCATCTTCCATACCAATAAATAATTTTATTACTAATCTAATAACTCTATGTCAAATTTTCTAACGTACCGTAAATTATACACGTCAAACATATAACTTAATGATATACTATATTTTAAGCACTAAGAACACTAAACCATGTGCTTCTAAATTATATGTAGTCGTCAAACATGTGACAAAAGAGTTAAGCAATGATGTCTTTAGAAATAAAACATGCATATAGAAGATGTGATAAATTTAACTAAAACAAAATCAGTTTCACTTGAGTTTTGCCCACGTATTTAATCAACTGTAATATTAATGATATAAAGAATATCAAGTGAATCAAATTAATATGCAACCGTACAAAAGAATATTATCAATTAAAGCTATGGTATGCAATGAAACATGAGGAGCAATATTCATAACAATATATATGACCGTGTATTAAATATGTAACATAACGATGTGAAACAAAAACAAACGAATATCATATGTTGAACATTAGCTTGTAAATATCGACAAGATCTCTTTTCAATCGAATTTTTTTCTTTTCTTGAAATAAAAGTAGATTAATATTGTCGACTACTGCTCCTAAATTAATATGTGCATGAATCTAGTCTTACAAACCAGGAAAAATTGATATATATTATTTCATGAATATCGAACTCAGATACAATATGAAGATTTAAGAGCACCCGCAGTGGTCTTAATTTAAGTGAGTATCTTCCCTAAAAATATATTAAATTAATCAATAGTAAGAGAGAGAGTACAAAACAGTTGTGATACGCTTCTTGATGAAGGTACTCCAAATGCAACAGTTAAAGACATTTCTACAGGTGCAACTCATTTATTGGTCATATAATTAAAACATAAATAAATATAATTATAAAAGTTACTGTCATTATTTTATTATTATTAAGAAACTCACATAATCTCTCTTTGATGCTGATGCTCTAAACAAGAAATAAAGTAAATATTGGTGCACTAAACTTTATATAATAGACATCAATATATTTCATTATTGGTTTTTCTCTCTCCTTCTGCTCAGTTCTCTCTCTTTATCCTACACAGAGGAAGTGATGAGAAAAAAACCCAGGCATGTGTTTTCCAGTGAAACTCCACCCATAGTTGGGCTCCTGTTCGGCATCGCACCTTCTCCTCGGTGTGTTTGTTGATTTTGGTTCCGGTTGCTTGCGTTCTCTTTAACGGAGCTTCCGACTCTTGGCTCCGGTTGTATCACGTTACTTCGTGATAAACTGGCTCTTGGCTCCGGTGACGGTCATCGTTATCCTTCTGATGTTGCTGGTTTACTACCGGATTTCTTCCGGTTATGGTTCCATCTTCGCTTCCATGTTCTTCTTGCTTCCTTTGAACCCGATTTCAACATGTGATTGTTTTTTTTCCTTTCCTCTTTAGGGATGCAACATATTCTATCTTGATTTTAAAGATGTTCTGGATTTAATTCAAGGTAAATCAATGTTTGTGATCGGTATTTGTTCGATGGAAGTTGTTTGAAGCGAAGAAACTCTTGTCGTGGCTGGTGCTCTTTGAACGTGTTGTTTTTGCTGTTCGATTCCGGCGGATATACCGTCTAGTTTCTCCACCGACGACATTTCAGTCGATGAAGAGTGCTGGTGGTCTCCTTTTTGGACACGTGCCCTCTCCATGCTCTCTGTTAAACACGTGGATGTGGTGTGTTGTCTCGTCACCTTCTTCTTGTACTTTAATTTTGTTGGGCTCATATGTAGTCCTTTGTTGTTGTTTTTCCTTTGCTGACCTTTTTGGTTTCTTTGTATTTTTAGTATTAATAATATCAGTGAAAAAAAAAAAAGACATCAATATATTTATAACAGTAAGGATGAAAATTTCGTTTTTAATGTAAGTTCAACTTACTCTTAGGTATTGTTTGCCGGGAACATTCGGCACCTTTCCCGCTTTGCTTCGCATCCTATAGTGGATTTGTGGCGAGTTTCTTAACCCAATCATCCTCAAGCTTTACCTGTTTTGGAGTAGTCTTCTTTGTTCCAAATAAACCCAATGCTTTAGTTTGAAAGCTTCCCATAAAACCAATTCGACAAAAACCCAATTTACATCTCTGTTTGTCCAAAGGAATGGAATCGACGCCAGAATGGGCATCTCAACCTTGCATCATGGGCATCGACGAAGCCGGGAGGGGTCCCGTTCTAGGTTCTCTCTTCTTCACTCTTCTCTCTCTTCTCTGATGGGTCAGAACAAAACCTGATTCAGTTTTTGTTGACAAGTTACAGGACCAATGGTGTATGGATGCTTGTACTGTCCCCTTTCTTACCAGTCTTCTCTCGCCTCTCTCCACTTTGCAGGTCAATTTCATTCCTTTTATCTTTGTAGACAAAACACTTTAACAAAGTTCCAACCTTTCGTATAGATTCTTAAACATTTGTGTTTGTGTGTTTAAGGTTAAGTTGTTAGTGTAAAGCATCATCCTTTGTGAGAGCTTGTAAGTGAAATGATTCACTTTTTTTTATATATAATCTCAAGCTCTTTTGCTGCTATGCTTGCAGATTCAAAGACTCTAAAGGAAGAGAAAAGAGAAGAACTGTATGAAAATTTGAAGCTTGATAAGTCACTTGGATGGGCTGTTGATGTCATTGGTCCAAGGAACTCTCCGCTAAGATGCTTGCAAAGTTAGTAATAATGTTTTTGAAGCAAATAGATTAAACGTTACGTTTAGATGGTTCTTATTATATCATATAGCTTTTGGTTTGTTTTCCTACAGAAACAAAATCAATTTAAATGAGATTTCACATAACTCTGCAATGGGGCTCATCAAACAGGTTCTAGACATGGGTGTTCTTCTAACAGAGGTGATTGATTGCTTACCTTTTAATAGAAACAGATTCATCATCTTAAGAGATTTGGAATGCTAAATTGCCTATGCAGGTTTATCTGGATACCGTTGGAGATCCTGAGAAGTACAGAATAAAACTGTCTGAGAGGTTTGGTTCCATCAAGTTTGTCGTTTCAAAGAAAGCTGATAGTCTATATCCTGTTGTTAGTGGAGCTAGTATTGTTGCTAAGGTACCTTAATATGTTATGGATTCTCCCTATTTATCTATTTCGAAGCTTTTCACTCGCTAAAAGTCGCTGAGTATATATTATTAAACTGTTCAGGTGACAAGAGATAGAGCGTTGAGAGAATGGTTGGTAGAGGAAACTGGAGAAAACATAAACAGAAACTTCGGTTCTGGATATCCTGGAGGTGTACTATTTTAACCTTAGTTCATTTATATTTTTAGTGACTAATATGTTTGTGATGTAATATAGATCCTGAGACAAAGGCATGGTTAGAGCAACACAAACATTCTGTGTTTGGATTCCCATCATTGGTCCGTTTCAGTTGGGGAACTTGCACTACGCATTTGAAGGGCGAGGTTGAAGTTTCATGGTTAGTTTTTTCTAGTTGCTACTACACTCTACTAGAATTTGAAATATTCATATTTCTCATTGTGTGGTCGAATCTCATGTTGATGTTTTGTGGACTTGTGCAGGGAATCAGATGAAGCTGATGAGAGTGGTAATGGAAATAGTAGTAAGCGACAAGCAAAACTAAGCAGATTCGGGTTCACTACATGTGAGAGTAGGCTCGAAGAAACCGAATCAAGCGGAAAAGGGAGATGCAAATTTTTCCAGGCTCGCAAAATACAACAAATCACTCAGTTTTAGTCTCAATGCAAAGCTGAAGGTCCAGCTTCTAAGAGACACCTTTAGGTAGTCTTATTGCTTTTCTTTCTAATGCAATCTTGTGTGGCATCTCAAAGGTTTAATTGTTGTGATGGGTTTGATTTGGAATTCTCTTTACTTGGTTGTATACTTGGATGCTATCATGTGCTTTTTCGGCAGGCCCTGTCCGTTTTGCTACGCATTCAGTCCGTAAACTAGCCAATAGGCCATGGTCGCATTCTAACATTTTGCTTTATGAGGATTAAGTTCTTTACTGGATTGTGTGTACTTCAGCACTTTCATGGAGAAACGTTTTGAGATTACTCAATTCATTAAAAAAACAAACACCTAAGTATTGCAACAATTTCTAATCATCTATGTAAAGAACTACATAAGCTAGATCTAAAAGATAGACAACTTATACACATACTGTTCACAAGTGTGGGAACCGAAATTCGTAATATCAATTTCCGCAAAATAAGGAAAGTCAAGAAAACTCTGGTTTCCCAGAGGTCCGGATTCTCTAGAGAGCCAACGACAATTAACCAAATAAACGCGGAAAATATGTAAAGACAATAAAGCGAGTTTAGAAGAAATATATCTTTATTTCGAATTTGCGTATGAGCGTTCTAGAGACAAAAGCATAGAAGAAACTTGTCTCGAAACGAGATTACAAAGGAAATTATCTAACACAAGTAATAAAACGAAACTAAGTTTGCTAGCACTATCACCTATGTCGAGAAAATCCTATGTGGCCGCAACTCGCTTAGCATTAGACGAAAAGACGAAAATGGTTTTAAAGATTTCGAATTGGAACTTATGAAAGGCTGCCTAGGTACCCCTTTCGAGTATCAAGCTGAACGTAGTTCAATTAAAAGATTGGAACAAGAGATCAAACTGCCTGGGCGAGTTCGTCTAGTAATCGAGTGCCAGTCATAGAAACCGGACTTGTCGAGAATAAAGCCTAAGGTTTCTAAGTGCAGAGAGTTATAAAGTCTAAAAAACCGTCCTTGGGTTCCTCGCCTTGGCTCTCCTTATACATGCCTTCAAGGTCGACTGTCTTTCCTTTTCTGCCCGTGATTCGAGTTTATCTCTTCCGGGAATATTCCATTTTTCTCGATCTTCATGATTATCCTTTGAAACATGACATTTTTCTTCTTTCGCGAATATTCGATAAACCGTCATAGTAACATGGGCTCGATTTCGTCTAAAATCGTAAGTGGGCTTTAGTCGTATTTTAGGCCGTTTACGATTCATGCGTTTTATGATTATACTCAGAGAAACCATCATTTATCCAATGTCCATTTTCAGTGTCGTTGGTCTTACGAACTGAACCAAATCAATTCATTAAGTCGAGGATATGATGGTGTTTACGTTAACCTATATCATCTTGACGTTTTTACTTGAACTTTTACGAGAGAACTTTGTGTTGCTTGTTTTCTTCGTAAAATCTCAATGGAAACTCCGATTGGGACGAAACGAAAAAAATTTCGATCGAGACCCGTAGAAGAACACAATAGTGTAACCTAAAGGAGATCTGGGTGATTCGTGGTCGCCTTGCGGTGACCGGAGAGGAGGAGGAACGTCGTGGTCGCTTACTGGCGACCTAGAAGCTCTGTGATCGCCTGCTGGCGACCTGGGAGCTCTGTGGTCGCCTGCTGGCGACCTAGGAGCTCTCTGGTCGTCTTCTGGTGACTTGGGAGCTTTGTGGTCGCCTGCTGGCAACCTGGGAGCTCTGTGGTCGCCTGCTGGCAACCTGGGAGCTCAGTGGTCGCCTGCTGGCGACCTGGGAGCTATGTGGTCTCCTGCTGGCGACCTGGGAGCTCTGTGGTCGCCTGCTGACGACCTGGGAGCTCTGTGGTCGCCTGCTGATGACCTAGAAGCTATGTGGTCGCCTGCTGGCTACCTAGGAGCTTCATGGTCGCCTGCTGGCGACCTAGGAGCTCTGTGGTCGCCTGCTGGCTACCTAGGAGCTTTGTGGTCGCTTGCTGGCGACCTGGAAACTTCGTGGTCGCCTGCTGGCGATCTGGGAACTTCGTGGTGTCCTCCTGGTGACCTGGGAGCTTCGTGGTCACCTTGTGGCGACATGAGATTTCCGTGTACTTTTGGAACTGTTGCGTTAGTTTTGCGAAAGTTTTTCCGTAAATTTTTTCCGAAAGTTGATTTGCCGAAGATTATCTCATAGATTAAACTATGATGTTTTTCCGAGGAAATTTTCCTGATTTATTTTAACGAAAGATTGTTTCATAAAACTAATTTATCGCAAAAAAAGCTTATGCAATAACGTTTTTCCGATCTTTTCATGTTTGGGTGGAAATTCTTCTATTCCTTATTCGAGATGAAATATACGATTTTTTTCTTGTATCCTTATGCAAATTGGTTTGGCTTATTTCGTATAGTGTCTTCGACATTTCTAGTTCATAATTGCTTAAGGCACAATTTCTCAGAGGATTTAGCCTTTGATTTTTCCTTTACCGATTTTGACCCCAACAGTTAGCCCCCCAACTCGTAAGATTTCATGTGTAATTTCTTACGAGGTAGTGATATGCGTTTTAGGAGAAATTAATGGCTAAAATGGTCTGTTGGCAAAACAATTTTTTTTTTTGAAAATTGAAGTGGTCGGGGCTGCGCCTTGTGAAGGCTGCCTACGTACCCTTGTCAGAGGGATCAAGCCTTTCGCAATTTGTTTTGGTGTTAAGATTCTTACAATCTGTTTTCCAATGAGACCTTTACGGTTTAGTTTTGTATCGTGTACAGACTATCGAGCATGTTGCTGCTGATGGCATTTTATATTGGACCTTTGTTGGCCTAGAGATTAACCTTGTTGGCTGTTTGCTCTGGCGAAGTGTGGCCGTATTTACACTTTTGGGACTGGCCGCGTTTGGCTTCGAATTCCTGCCGCTTTGCAGCTGATTTCAAATGAATTGTGTTTCGCGTTTTAAGAGCATGTTTGTATACATGTGAATGTAGAGGGAAGAGTATGAGTCGTCATCTCATATGTAACTCTTCTGTAGATCGTTATATTTGTCGTTGTTTTAAGATGAGAATATTCGAAGGCTTATGTTCGAGAGGTTTCACAAACGAGCAAATATCAACGAAGAGACATGTTTTAGGATCTCGTATCGGTTAGATATCATGCCTGAGATGTTGAGACCAGTGTGATGGGTTTAGGGCAAGACTTAGGCCTAATAACAGTTTAGGGGGTGCGATGGCTACTTCGGCTTACATTTCTCGTATCGTTTTCGACCTGATTATGCACCAATTTAAAGTCCGCGATAGGTTCTCGGCTTATACGACTTGTCTGGTAGGAATCGAGCATCTCTCCAAAGACAACTTTTAAGTCGTCTGGAAGTGCTGACCAAAATTTCGGATTTCTTTTATAGCGCTATTATCCATGTGTCGGATGTATGAGAGTTATCTCTATGAGATTACTTAGTCTGTTCAGGATGTTACGAGTTTGTTGTGATCTGTTCAGGATGTTACGAGTTTGTTGTGATCAACAACAAAATAATGGTTTATATTACCATTCGCGAAGGATATGTGTTTGAGAAGATGCTAGTGCGTATGACTGTTTGGTCTTCCAAGAACGTGTTTTTATCGAGAAAGGTAATTTTGTCGAAAAATAATTCTTCTGGCGTATGAGACATCTCGCGATGCTGAAGATTGGTTTTTCTTTCGTATGGCGCGTTTTGTGCTTGAAATGTTCGCGGGCTTGACGATGTTTCGCGGTGTTGCAAGGGTTTAGTGTTAAACCTGCGTTGGAGAAACATTTTGGTTTGTCTGCGGATGTTCGCAGCCAAAACTGTTGTTCCTGTTTGGATGTTAAGTAGTCTGATTTATGATAGAGGAATTAGGACCAAGGGGTCGCGTAGATTTGTCTTGGAAGAACTGTTTTCCTTCACTGTGTTTTGTGAAGAGTCGGCCCTCCGAGATTTATTTCGTGTATTTTTAAGGATGTTTCGTATGACTCTAGGAGCTTTGTTACGAGTTTTTCCTTACATGCCGCATTTTTATGGGTAAAATATTGCGGGCTTAAAATGAATTGTGGAGTATATAAAACTCGATCGATTTTTCGACAAGTTCAAGCTTTCCGTTAACCGTTTGGTTATTAGGACTGAGCCTCCTTGTGAAGACTTTATAATATGATTTCCGATTCTGGGTAATACGATAATTATTTGCGTAATTTTCAATTGGCATTTTTAGACAAATTGTGGATTTTTGTTTAGCCGTTTAAGTGATCGGATGGAGCGGTGGTTACTCGAATGTTTTGGCTTGGCACGAAGGATGTGTTCAGCCGCATAGCCGAGGACGTTGCTGGTCAAGATTAGACCATGGCACTTTCGTTTTAAGATTAAGGTCATGTTAGTTTAGAATTGTCCTAAAGGGGATGCAAAATTCTGATTCGGACTTTTACTTGAAGGCGTAATTGGCTGAAGGCCATGTGAGAGTTTTCCGTGTTAAGATGGCTGATGGTTGTAGAAAATGATTTTCTACTTTAGGTTTCAGTTATACGATGAATGTTTCGTATAATGTTTCCTTTAGTTGTATGGAAATTGTTTCGTTTTTTTCTAAGGAAGACGAAGCCTAAGAGGTCTGATACATAGCCCGTGCAGAGTCAGTTGCAGGAAGATTGCCTGCTCGGATGTGACCGAGAGGAATGGAAAGCAGAAGCCAGCAAGCTGCAGTGCTAAGGAATTAGATCTATTAGATCGTAGTGTGAAGAGATAAATTTTACACTGGTTGTCCAATCTCGTGTCATACAGCTTTGTTTTTGTTACACGCAAAACACTTTTCAGTAAAACCCGTTATGTTTACTTTCAAAAGTTGCTTCGTATGACTTAATCTGATTGTACGAAGGATTTTTCGCGTAAGTTTTACAAGAAGGGCTTCTTATAACAATAAATGGAGGGTGTTTCTTGCAGATTACTCGTGATGCTTGCGAGCGAGGATTGGTTTTTCCTCATTCGCATTTTTCTATTGCGAAGTCGTTTTGCATGATACCGATCTTGTTTTCCCGCAAACTATTTCGTATAAAATGTTTTAAGTATACCACCAGTTTTATGAAGGTAGTTAATCGGTGCTATGAATGGACATGTCAGAGTGCGATGTTTCTGCAGATCATACGAGAAACGTTTTTGCTTTGATTTTGATCTTTGGTGAAAGTTGCTCGGAGTTACTCATGGAGTTTTACCGAAGTGTATTTCGTTGTGATCTATTTGTGGAACGTTTTTGTAGGGTTTTAAGAGGATTCTCATGACATATTCGTTTCTCGAGCGAAACGAATTGGTCAACCAGAGGTAGATCTAGTTAACGAGCCAGGAGAAAGCATTCCCTTTGTTATGCTCGCTGCTACTTTTATTCTTGATTTTTCTTTGTCGCAAATGGTTTTGATGCTGAGGCAAATTGAGATGATCAACAATCTGGGTTGATTTAAAGATGGTGTTGGGATTGTGATTTGGTGGTTTTCGGGTTGACGACTTGGAATATGTCGGTTTTAAGAAAATTGCTAGGAACAAGTCAGTTTTAAGACGACGTTCATGTCTTTAGTTATTTCTTTCTTTAGGAAGTGAGCTGAATATGTGTGGCGATCTTTTCTTGGTTTTGCGAGAATTTAGATCGGTTTGCAAGATTTGCCTGAACAGTTAAGAAACAATACATCGAGATAGGAAAAATTGCATAAGACTTGATTCGCTAGACTATCCACCTAGATTTTGAGTTCCCTAAAGTTTACGGCAATCTCGAAAGCAATTTTATTTCTTAGTACCTTCCTACGAAAACTCCAAGTTTGATTTCAAAAGTTTCCTAAGTCGGACATACCTTAGTTTTCTCGGAGGTGCGGTTTTGTCTCTTCTCCGTTTTGCTTGCTCATTTCCCCTTCCTCTTTTCGTTTCTTTCCACCCTTCGTCGAAAGTCTTTTGGAGTTTATGAATATCCAATGGCGACCAGGAGATGCCAAGGGCGATTGGGAAGACTTGTATGACGATGAGGCTTTGCTGAGAGGTCATAGGCGATGAGGTCGAAGAGAGAGAGGACAATGAGACCATGGACAAAGGCTGATGGGAGAAGTTCACTTCTCCGATCTCGTTTCATCTCTGAGAGTCTTTTCGTATGATCTTTGTTTGATTTTTCGATGGTTGCCAAATCGCTTGGAGGTTTGTTTACGAGAGTCATTTAGTAAATGTTGTCAAATTTACTCTATGAAATTTGTATCATAAAATATTAAATCGTTTAACTTTATGAACGATATTCCGTAAAATATTGTCGAGTTTAATTTTACGAAAGTTATCTAATAAAATGTTGTCGAGCTTAATTTTACAAAAGTTATTCCATAAAATGATATGAGTTTAATTTTTACGAAAGCTGCTTCGTAAACATGTTTTCGAGTTTTTGGAATATTCACGTTTTGCGGCTGTTCCGGAATTTAGTTTATGGGTTTTAGTATCAGAAACTCTGGCTGTGATGGGCTTAATTTCCGCAACTAAACTTGACCAGAAATTTTATCGTTTCCATTGGATTGATCCGAAGGAGTAGTTTTCCCAAGTAAGCTTAGGTGACAATCATCGAGAATTCACTGAATATGTTACTATAGAATCAAAGTTTGAATATTATGTAATCTTAGGTTTCAGAAAACGTTTTAGCAGTGAAGGATACAATCTCCCGTTTTGCTTAGTTTCATCTTCGTCAGCCGTCTGTCGTTTTAAGTTTCGAGTGATTCAATTCTTTGAAAATTATTCGAAAGAAATACAACAGTGGGGAATTGGCAACTCGATTTGCCGATCTTGTATTTCCGCGAGTAATCGACTATTTCTCTGCGACTTCAAGGAGAGCAAGTTTTATTTTCCGAAAAGTTTTTGGAAAACTTCTTTTGGTCGAACCCTTATGCACTGAGATCTCTTGAACTCAAATTCTATGGGATTTGATAGATTTTATCGTTGTCCTTTCTGTTTAGACAGAGAAATCACGAGGTCGTTTTAATGCTATTCATGTGGTGAGAAGTCGCGACTAGGTATTCGATTTTGTCGAGCACTACAGCGTTTACGTAAGTGTTGGCCATAGGAGTAGTCAATGCTGCGAGTTTGTCTTTCATATTTCCAGACATGGTTTCGATCAAGCGTTTTGTGGCCATGAGTTAGAGTAATCTGTCCTCCTCCTTCTAGCGCCAAACTGTGAGAACCGAAATTCGCACTATCGATTTCTGCAACATAAGGAAAGTAAAGAAAACTCTAACTTTCCTAGAGGTCCGGATTCTTTGCGAGAGCCAACGAACAATTAACCAAATAATCATAGAAAATATGTAAAGAAAATAAATCGAGTTTATGAAGTAGAGTTTTATTTCGAATTTGCATATGAGCGTTCCAAAGACAATAGCATACAAGAAGCTTGTCTGGAAGCGGGATTACAAAGGAAATTGTCTAACACAAGCAATAAGACAAGAATACGTTTGCTAGCACTATCACCTATGTCGAGAAAAATCTATGTGGCCGCAACTCGCTTAGCATTGGACGAAAAAGACGAAAACGGTTTTACTGATGTTTGACTTGACCTTATGAAAGGCTGCCTACGTACCCCTTTCGAGGACCAAGATGAAAGTAGTTCAATTAAAAGATTAGAACAAGAGATCAAACTGCCTGGACGAGTTCGTCTAGTAATCGAGTGTCAGTCATAGAAACTGAACTTGTCGAGAATAAAGCCTAAGGTTTCTAAGTGCAGAGAATTATAAAGTCTAAAAAACTGTCCTTGGGTTCCTCGCCTTGGCCCCCCTTATATATGCCTACAAGTTCGGTCGTCTTTTTTTTTCTGCCCCTGATTCGAGTTTATCTCTTCGCAAAATATTCCATTTTTCTCGATCTTCATGATTATCCTTCGAAATTTGACATTTATCTTCTTTCGCAAATATTCAGTAAACCTTCATAGTAACTTGGGCTCGATTTCGTCTAAAATCGTAGCCGTATTTTAGGTCATTTAC
>CAJHQP010006545.1:0-37563 GCA_905132765.1 Moricandia arvensis | reverse complement strand
TGGTGTGATCCTGAGCAGGCTCAAACTCAAGTCATGGGATACAATGTATTGGCTAGCTAATCTGCTGATTAAAGCTTGGCTGAATGAGAAGTTTCAATGTCTCATTGGAATGGTTTATGAGGTATTAGACAGAGAGAAGGATAAGAGACTTGATGCGGCCTCTGGTAGTCATGGAATGCTCATGAATCAGTATGGACGTGGAGAACAAACTAAGCAGGAGATAAGCAAGGTGGATCACCTTCAACAATCAGATGGACGTGCTAGCTTGATGGAGAACGCATTAGCTTCTCAACTGGACCAGTCACAAGATCAATGGCCAAAGCTCAGAACCAACACCTTCTACACTTACTTTTGGCGTGGAAAGAGAAGAGGAGTTAACCAAGAAGGAAAGGGAATTAAACCATTGGTTTAATCTCTGATTGTTTAAGGGATTGTAATGTTTTTAATTTGAACGAAAGGAAAATTCGTTTTGGGATTAACCAAGGTAAACCAAAACCAATTAGGATTAGGTTTTGTAAACCAATTTCAATTGGGTTTAGGGTTAGGGTTAGACAAAACCAAAACCCATTCGGTTTAGGTTTAGGGATTTCGTGTTTTCTTTTATATAATTGTATGCAGTCAGCTGAATAATGAATCAATCAAGTTTTAGCTGAAACAAACGTTTTCTTTCATCTCTTCTCTTGCTTTGGCGAGTTGAGACTTGCTGGTGAGTAACATCCAGCGTGGGTTCTCTGTTTTGGTGAGTCATATCCAGATCAGAAGCCTTGGAGTATCAGGAGACGTGCCATCTCTCTTGTGTCCCACATCAATCCACAAGCCTTGAAGCAGATTGAGTCCTTGATTCTCTGTTTGCAAGGATTATCAAAGGATTTACCCACCTACAAGAGATCCAGGGAGTTACAGCCTATCCAGGGCCGTACCAAGTGGTATCAGAGCCTCTTGAAGGTTAGGGTAAGAGATTTTAATCTGGTTTCATCAACTGAACACGATTTTTGTCTCTTTGGTAGCTGATCTACCACCAACTTCGTTTGGAAGAGGAGAAGAGTGACAGAGAAGAGAAACTACCACGACAACAAAATCAACAAACCCTAGGAGCCTGGTTGACACCACACACGTCACCATGATCATACCTGAGGTCTTTGTTGGAGGAAGATGTCCCACAGCTTTTATATCATGGGCTGTAAGCATAGACAACTTTATCCTGCATAATCAAATACCTTCACAGGAAAGTTTAGCCTTTGCTATTAGTCTACTGAGAGGTGAGGCTAAGGCATGGTGGAGGGAAGAGGAAGAAGCACGCTGGTATGAAGAAGAACAACTGGAAACTTGGGATGAGCTCAAAATAGCCTTGAGTTTTAAGTACATACCTGGTTTTCAATGGGAGGAAACTGCACTGCCATACTCACAACCAGAGAATCCTTTACCCATGTCTGCATCTGATAAGGAAGTACACATACAAGTATTGTGTGAGCTCGTGCCTGATCAAAGAAAACAAGAAGAGAAAGTGCTTGGAAAGTCATCTACAACTCATGAATTGGCGTTTGCTGTGATTGATCAAGGTGAAAGCTTTCAGTCTTTAACTTGTAGTTTACTGACCTGGTCTACTTTATACTTCCAGTCCAGCTTATTGGAGCATCTGAGAGTTGTTAAGGGCTTGCAGCAAGTCTTTTTTGAACCAGGCGGAAGCTTGAGTGTTAGTAGAAGGCACAACACCAATCTGGCTCAGAAAGCCGTTTCATACAAGCTTGATCTGCAAGGTTTCTTCACTCCTGAAGAACAAGATTTGAGGTCAAATCTTTTTGAAGGGAGAGAGGATGGTGTGATCCTAAGTAGATGCTGTGATAAGAGAGAAGAGTCAGCAGGTAACACATTTTTTATCAGATCCATAATTGATCAGAACCAGCTTAGAAGAGCAAAACAGAAACTTTTTGTTGTTAAAGAGGAGAAACTGCTTGCTCTAAGTTCTGTTTGCAATGAGATACATCTAAGCCACGTGAGAGGATTGCAGCACTTGTATTCAAACCAGGAGAAGAGGTTTGTGTGTGTAAAAACATGAACCAAAGCGTGATTAAAAGAGCAAGGAGTTTGGAGTTGATTGAGCAAGGTTCCAGGAGTATGCTGAGGAATGGAAAAGAACTGCAATGCTGGGTTTTTGATCCACGAGATGATCATGGTTCTATCATCTTACAAGACTTGGATTTGAGGACAAATCATTTTGAAGGGAGAGAGTATGGTGTGATCCTGAGCAGGCTCAAACTCAAGTCATGGGATACAATGTATTGGCTAGCTAATCTGCTGATTAAAGCTTGGCTGAATGAGAAGTTTCAATGTCTCATTGGAATGGTTTATGAGGTATTAGACAGAGAGAAGGATAAGAGACTTGATGCGGCCTCTGGTAGTCATGGAATGCTCATGAATCAGTATGGACGTGGAGAACAAACTAAGCAGGAGATAAGCAAGGTGGATCACCTTCAACAATCAGATGGACGTGCTAGCTTGATGGAGAACGCATTAGCTTCTCAACTGGACCAGTCACAAGATCAATGGCCAAAGCTCAGAACCAACACCTTCTACACTTACTTTTGGCGTGGAAAGAGAAGAGGAGTTAACCAAGAAGGAAAGGGAATTAAACCATTGGTTTAATCTCTGATTGTTTAAGGGATTGTAATGTTTTTAATTTGAACGAAAGGAAAATTCGTTTTGGGATTAACCAAGGTAAACCAAAACCAATTAGGATTAGGTTTTGTAAACCAATTTCAATTGGGTTTAGGGTTAGGGTTAGACAAAACCAAAACCCATTCGGTTTAGGTTTAGGGATTTCGTGTTTTCTTTTATATAATTGTATGCAGTCAGCTGAATAATGAATCAATCAAGTTTTAGCTGAAACAAACGTTTTCTTTCATCTCTTCTCTTGCTTTGGCGAGTTGAGACTTGCTGGTGAGTAACATCCAGCGTGGGTTCTCTGTTTTGGTGAGTCATATCCAGATCAGAAGCCTTGGAGTATCAGGAGACGTGCCATCTCTCTTGTGTCCCACATCAATCCACAAGCCTTGAAGCAGATTGAGTCCTTGATTCTCTGTTTGCAAGGATTATCAAAGGATTTACCCACCTACAAGAGATCCAGGGAGTTACAGCCTATCCAGGGCCGTACCATAAAGTGTTGTTTATTCTCATTGATATCAAAGTCTATATATACAAGTACATAGACCGTCATAAGAATGAGATAGACTCTATCTCTAAGATAGAGATAACAACAACATAGAGATAAATATCAAGTCAACCATAAAGATAATTCCTAACAATAAAAACAATAATATCTTGTTTCTTTTTTAACTAGCTAGCGATAAATACTGATCGAACTAAAAACCCTAAATTATTCTTGAAAATTATAAAGATGGTCAAATTATGATTGAAAAGAGGTAATGTTGGAAGTCTTAGATTCATAACAGTTGCATTAATAAGATATATATTCAAGTTATCCTCCAAGAGACGTTGATTGGGCCGTAAGAAAACGTTACACTCTGTTACTTTAGCTATAAACATCTTTTAAAGGCCCAAAGCAATCAAGTCAATCAACTAAAATCCCCAAGAAAAATAATTATTAAATACGACAAAAATCTTTTCAGTTTTGTATTATTAAAAGAGACAGAACAGCAACAGCTTGAGGCGAGAAGAGAAGAAGAAAACAAACACCGACTTTCACAGAATTCGCAGAGGAGAGATCCCTCCATCGTTTGAATCGAATCTGTTATCTGATATATCGATGCCTTCCCGTAGTAGAAGAACTCTCCTCAAAGTCATCATTCTCGGCGATAGCGGGTCCCTCAACTCTCTCTCTTTCTCTTTCTATGTGTATATGTTGTATGTATTTATGTATGTATGTATCTACTTCTTTAGGGTGATTTAGTGTCTTTCGATCTGAATTGGGCTGATCTCTTAGGCTGTTGACTTCTGTCTGTTCTTTAGTTTCTTTAATTGTATTTGAAATTTCAATTCTCATAGGGAAAATTGTGATTTTTTTTTTTTTTTGCAGGGTGGGGAAAACCTCTTTGATGAATCAGTATCCTAAACTCTTTGTGAATGGGCTTCTAAGTGGAAGCTACAATGCTTTCTTGAGATATGGATTAATATAGTCTCTGAGTTATATAAGATTTTAGTTTTGTGTTCTTGTTTCACTTTAACACCACGTTTTCAGATATGTTAATAAGAAGTTTAGCAACCAGTACAAAGCCACCATTGGTGCTGATTTCTTGACTAAGGAAGTACACTATGAAGACCGCCTTTTCACTTTACAGGTTTGTTCTGTAGCTGCGCTTTATTGCACTTTCTTACCACTAGTATGAGTGTGACTCCTAAAGTTGGTTTACTTTATGAGCTTCTGGCTGATCTTTTTGGTCAATCTTTGATTAACTTTTGAAGTAAATTACTGTCACTTCTTCTATCAATGGAAACTTTACTTCTTTGGGATTGTTGTGTATCATTCCAACATTGGAATACTGGTTCTTGATATGATTCTTGAATATCTTTCTTCGGCATTGATCAGACATAGGGAACACACAAAAAGGGTTGTTATCTAACTGAGTCATTCCTAGATTAAGAATCGATCCTCATTTACTACTGCGCTCTTTGTGTGAATCTCTGCTTAACTTTTCCAAGTTGAATTTCTTTCATTCATCTTGTGATGTTTCATGTCTCTGTGCATTATTACAATAGTGGAATGGTTCATATACAATAGTGGTCTCTAATGTGATTCTTAGATGAGTTTCGTCAGCATGCTCAGACATAGGAGAGAAGACACACACACAAATTGGATTTAACATAATATGTCCTAGATTAATAATCGATCCCCAAGTACTTTGTCTGCTGCTTTCTTTGTTTGACCATAAGATCTAAAGTCTTGAACTCTTAACAGATATGGGACACGGCTGGTCAAGAAAGGTTCCAGAGCCTTGGTGTAGCTTTCTACCGTGGTGCTGATTGCTGTGTACTTGTCTATGATGTCAACTCCGCAAAATCATTTGAGGATCTCAATAACTGGAGGGACGAGTTTCTGATCCAGGTATGTTTGTAGATTCATACTCCATTGTGTCTTTGCTCAATGAAAATCATATTTGCCTAAATGTTTGGTTATTGTGTTTTTTTTACAGGCGAGTCCTTCTGATCCAGAGAACTTTCCCTTTGTTGTCATTGGTAACAAAATCGATGTAGATGGTGGGAACAGCCGTGTGGTTTCAGAGAAGAAGGCTCGAGCTTGGTGTGCTTCAAAAGGAAACATTCCATACTATGAAACTTCTGCTAAAGAAGGTACCAATGTAGAAGATGCATTCATGTGCATCACTAAGGATGCAATGAAGAGTGGAGAAGCGGAAGAAATGTAAGTTTAAATGCTTTTATAAGTGGATGATGATGGATCAGAAGAGATTGTGTCTTGACACTTTTGTTGATTGTGTTTGATGCTTGGTCTTAGGTACGTACCGGACACTATCGATGTCGGAACGAGCAATCCACAGAGGTCAACAGGATGTGAATGCTAAAAAGGATTCTTTTACCTTTGATCTCATTCTCTGAGGTTCTACAATCTTGTAAATCTGTTGTTCTGTGGTAAATTATTGAAAATAAAAAACAAACCCTAACGTTATTTACCGTTTTTGTTGTTGTGCAATCTTGTAAAGACTGGATGGTTTGTTTCATTACATCTTAATCCCATTTTAAGGGTACTAGTATTATTTAAGAGTGACTTGTATATTCTTGAAAGGCATTTAGAGGAAAATGACAATAAGTATCCAAAGATAAATACCCCCTTGGCCTTGAGATCAAAAGTAGAGGTAGGTTAAGACTTGCGTTTTGCGTGGGATTATTATTGTATATACGAAATATTTTTAATTGCTATTTTGTTATTTTATATAATATGAAATATTAAATAATAAATATATATTAAATAAAAAAAATATTAATTATTTTATATATATTTAAATTGGGTTTTTTTGCCAAAAATGACTCAAAACTTGATTTGAATTGCAAAAGTAACCTTAAATGCTATTGAAATTACAACTAGTCCCTTGTGAACAAACAAAAAAAGCCGATTTTTTCTGTTTCTAATCCCCGCAAGTCTTCTGTGTAGACAACTTACTGATAAGTCGTCTGGACGACTTACTTGTAAGTCGTCTAGTATAATACTTCTTAAAAATAATTTAAAATTTTTATAAAAAATATTTGATAAGTGAAAAATTGAAATCATGTAATTAACGTATGTTTAAAGAGATATAAATTAAGATATAACAAAAGTTAATTGTTTTCAACATAGATGAGTGAAAGTAGTGAGTCATGATATTCTTTGATTTAGGTTTTGCCAACATATGTTGTAATATTGTATGTGTTCTTAGGGTTAGATTTTGGAAATCATAAATGTTTTTTTGAAAAATTTAAAATGGATATAAGTGTGTTTATTTCTGTGTATAGTTAACACTATTTAAGTATAATTTGATTTTATAACGTGGTTAGTTAGTTAAATTTAGTCAATTTAGTTTAGGGGTAAAATTTAGGGTCTGGACCGACTTACTAGTAAGTCGTCTGGTGAATATTTACGGTAGACGACTTACTAGTAAGTCGTCTGATGCACGTTCAAACCGGACCGAACCTTTAATTTTACCATTTTACCAAGGTACTTTTAAACCTAACCGGATTATTTACCGGGCATATATAAGATTTTTTTTTTACTTTTTCGCGAAATTTAGAAACCCTAACGCCATTTCTCTCAAAGAGACGATTTCGAAGGCGATTTCTGAAGATTCTCTGTAATCCATCATTCTCACCACCGTTCTCACCGTCGTTATCACCGTCGTTCTTACCACCTTTCTCACCGCCGCTTCCTCTATTTCAGATCCGAGAGAAAATCCTAGCGCTGTTTGTCTGTAAACCCTAGCGGCGTTTCTGTCAGAGGCGTGTCTGTAAACTCTAGCGAAGTAAGTTAAAACGTTGTCTCTTAAGTCCACCGTTCTCACCACCGTTGTCACCACTGTTCTCACCGCGTTTCTTTTTGGTTGTCTATTTTGGCAGATTTATAACCGCTGTGTCGACGGCGACTATGGCTTCTCCGAATTTTCAGGTCTGCTCTAAAAATGTTTACTGGAAGACTTATAATTGAGGCGTCTAGAAAGTCTTCCAGACGACTTAATTACAAGTCTTCCAGACTTATGATGTTATACTTTATACTGGATGGTTGTGTGTGTGAGATGGTTATCTTTCATTGTTTTGCACACAAAAAAATGGATATTCCAAAACTCCCCCATAGGTTACATACATTAGGGGAAGAGCCCCCCCCCCCCCCCCCCCGACAATGAAAGCTATTTCGTATCATACGGATTGTTCGAAGTTGCATACTGCTTTAAAGAAATCTCTTCATGGTGACGAATATGAAGAGCTAAATGAGTTAAAGTTGGGAGTTTTCATCAAGTTTAAAGAGTTGGGATTTGCTTGGGCTTCAAGGCTGGTTCACTACATGCTCGGTTTCCAGCTGGACATAAAGAAGAAGTACGAACTGTGGAGTCTCGTTAGTCCAGAACCTATGAGGTTTTCACTGTTAGAGTTTGAAAACCTCACTGGTCTAAACTGCGAGTACATCGAGGACCTTGAGAGACCAAAGTGTGTTGTTACAAAGGAGATGACTTCTTTCTGAGGGATGTTGGGAGTTCATGTCGAAGATGGGCCATCTACTGAGCAGATAATAACATCACTTGAGAGATGTGAAGGGTGGTCTCGGGAGGATCGCAAGCGGCTCGGGTACCTTGCCATCTTCACTGGATACATTGAAGGGAGAAAGTATTCAACCGCCACAAGGGTTAGTCTGGCAAGGCTAGTGATGGATTTAGAATGATTTGAGAATTATCCATGGGGGAGAGTCGCGTTTAAGGTGCTGATGGACGCTGTGAAGGGCAATGATATTTTGGGCTGTTACACTGTTGATCAGCACTATTGACTTAATATAACAGCCCGAAATGTCTTTGCCCTTCACAGAGTCCATCAACACCTTAAACGCGACTCTCCCCCATGGATAATTCTCAAACCGTTCTAAATCCATCACTAGCCTTGCCAGACTAACCCTTGTGGCGGTTGAATACTTTCTCCCTTCAATGTATCCAATGAAGATGGCAAAGTACCCAAGCCGCTTGCGATCCTCCCGAGACCACCCTTCGCATCAAGTGATGATATTATTTACTCAGTAGATGGCTCAGCTTCGACATGAACTCCCAACATCCCCCAGAAAGAAGTCATCTCCTTTGTAACAGCACACTTCGGTCTCTCAAGGTCCTCGATGTACTCGCAGTTTAGACCAGTGAGGTTTTCAAACTCTAACAGTGAAAACCTCACAGGTTCTGGACCAACGAGACTCCACAGCTCGTACTTCTTCTTTATGTCCAGCTAAAAACCGAGCATGTAGTGAACCAGCCTTGAAGCCCAAGCAAATCCCAACTCTTTAAACTTGATGAAAACTCCCAACTTTGACTCCTTTAGCTCTTTATATTCGTCACCATGAAGGTCTTTCTTTAAAGCAGTATGCAACTTCAAACAATTTGTATGATACGAAATAACTTTCATTGCGGGGGGCTCTTCCCCTAATGTATGTAACTACGGGGGAGTTTTGGAGTATCCATTTTTTTGTCTGCAAAACAATGAAAGACAACCATCTCAAACACACAACCATCCAATATAAAGTATATCATTATAAGTCTGGAAGACTTGTAATTAAGTCGTCTGAAATACTTTCTAGATGACTTAATTATAAGTCTTCTAAGACTTTCAGTAAACATTTTTAGAGCAGGCCCGAAAATTCGGAGAAGCCATAGTCGCCTTCGACACAGCGGTTACAAATCTGCCAAAATAGACAACCAAAAAGAAACGCGGTGAGAACGGTGGTGAGAACGGTGGTGAGAACGGTGAAATTAAGAGACAACGTTTTAACTTACCTCGCTACGGTTTACAGACACGCCTCTAACAGAAACACCGCTAGGGTTTACAGACAAACGGCGCTAGGGTTTCCTCTCGGATCTAAAATACAGGAAGCGGCAGTGAGAAAGGTGGTGAGAACGACGGTGATAACGGTGGTGAGAATGATGGATTACAGAGAATCGTCGGAAATCGCCTTCGAAATCGCCTCTTTGAGAGAAATGGCGTTAGGGTTTCTAAATTTTGCGAAAAAGTAAACAAAAAATATTATATATGCCCGGTAAATAATCCGGTTAGGTTTAATAGCACATTGGTAAAATGGTAAAATTAAAGGTTCAGTCCGGTTTGAACGTGCATCAGACGACTTACTAGTAAGTCGTCTACCGTAAATATTCACCAGACGACTTACTAGTAAGTCGGCCCAGACCCTAAATTTAACCCCTAAACTAAATTGACTAAATTAACTAATTAACCACATTATAAAATCAAATTATACTTAAATAGTGTTAACTATACACAGAAATAAACACACTTATATCCATTTTAAATTTTTCAAAAAAACATTTATGATTTCCAAAATCTAACCCTAAGAACACATACAATATTACAACATATGTTGGCAAAACCTAAATCAAAGAATATCATGACTCACTACTTTCACTCATCTATGTTGAAAACAATTAACTTTTGTTATATCTTAATTTATATCTCTTTAAACATACGTTAATTACATGATTTCAATTTTTTACTTATCAAAATATTTTTTACAAAATTTTTAAATTATTTTTAAGAAGTACTAGACGACTTACAAGTAAGTCGTCCAAACGACTTATCAGTAAGTCGTCTACACAGAAGATTTACGGGGGTTAAAAACGGAAAAAAAAATCGGTTTTTTTTTGTTTATTCACAAGGAACTGGTTGTAATTTCAATAGTCTTTTAGGTTAATTTTGCATTTGATTCAAGTTTGGATTTACTTTTGCAATTCAAATCAAGTTTTGAGTCATTTTTGGTAAAAAACCCTTCAATATTTTCTTTTTCAGTTCTTCCTCAATTTTCATTGAAATTGCCACCAGATTTTGTCCATAACTGATTATGTTATGTGTTCTCTACTTAGTTCAAAGTGAATTACTATACCAGAGTCTTATATTACAATGTAATTTCTATATTTTTGTCTCATCAGTATTTTTTCACGTGTTTTTTCAAGGATCTTTAGATAATGTTTCCCAGGAAATAATATCAGACATTATCAATAACATATTGCATTATTTTGATTATATGCTTAAAGGATGCAGACACTTTTTGGTTTCAGTTAAAGGGCTTCATTTTTTGGTGTTTTAGGTGTTAATATGACTTGGCTGGAACTATGTCTAGGGTTAACATTTCTTCACTGTGAAAATAAAGGTAGAATAAGTCTTAACCACTCAAGCAGATTTTATTATATTATTTCCTTAAATAGCACACACATACACATGCATGTATAACCCGATACATAGATTTAAACAATTATGCATTAGGATTGTGGTAGATGATGACGATAGATTTGGTGTTAAAATTCTTAACGAACCTCTCTTGTTCTGTCCTAAATGGATTGTTGAGAATATCTTTGATTGGTTCAGGTAATGGCTCATTCTTCATCATCTTCCTCCAATATTCCTCTGGAACTCCTGATTTTCCTTCACTCAGATTCACAAACTATACCAACAAAATATAACATTATATACATGTAATATATGAATCAGATCTTAAATTGTTAGGGTTTTAATATAAATAGAAGCTTTACCAGGAAGAAGCTGAAAAGGATTGTGAAGAAGGCGACCACGCAAAAGTGTTGCTTCATGACTTTTAACTTTTGGATTTGTTGTTTGAGGATTTTTTGGATCTAATTTAAATACTTGAGCGTTAAGTTTATATAGAGAGAGAGAGTCAGACCCTTTAAGAGGAAGTTGGTAGACTCTTTGACAAATAAGTCGTCCTTCTCGATCCTAGCATCTTTTGTTACTATTTTCAAAAATAATTTAATTAATATTACTACATTGTAACTTGTGAGGTCAACTTTGTACTTAATACATTTATAAATACTTCTCAGGAGCGATCAACTATCACAGTTCAGTTCAGAGAGCAACACTCCATCCCTTTTTTGCCTTTAGTCAAAAAAAAATACCAACACTTATTTATACTAAATATTAAGAATATGTGAAATATAATTTAAAATAACATAGAAGATTTCTACAAATTGTTATGCTAATTTTCGTGTCTTAACAGATTACAGTATACAACAAAGATTCCGTGATTAAACTAATGCAACTAGAATTCCATTATAATTAATTATTTTCAAAACAATCTATTTTCTTTGTGAAACACTTCGTATAAGGAAACTTGAAACAGAGCACTAAAGATGTGCTTTTGCAATTCATATCACAATATGCTAGTTTCGTTATTATTTAATTATGTTTGTGATGATAACATGAAATTATGATATATGAAATATCCAAAAATAAGAATTTTATTTTTGAAAATAAGGTTTTTATATATCCACTAGACATTATTTGAGAAATGATTTTTAAACTTTGCTTATGTATCACCATATTTATTTTCATAAAAATGACATGTCTTAGTAAAAATTGCTTGAAGCTAATTTTGACATAGACATATATTTTCTAGTAAGCTTTTAGAATATAGTAATCACTCACTCATACATCATCATTAAAATAAATTTATTTTACAAATTTTGAGATATTATTTAATTCAATTTTATAATTATAAAATTATTTTACTAAAAAATCTTCAAAATTTTATGCATTTTTAAAAATATTATGAATTTACAATCCTAATACCATTTTTCCTTTTAATATAAAAATTCCAAGATTATAACTTTATATATATATATATTTATTTATTCTTATTAATTTAAAATAACTAAAATTTATATATTTTATATTAATTTTTAGTTAACTAAATCAAATTAAAATATTGGTAAGATAATAGAATATAAGATATTAACAAAATTTTAATTTTAGAATAATTTAAATCTAAAATTTTATTGCTACACATGATGCAGAAAAACATCTAGTCTACTACATATGTTAAAAAAAATCTGATTATCTATCGTTGAGGAATTTGGTCGCTGTTTATTTGCTTAATGATTTTAATTTTGGTGATAAATATATAAAAGGTTTCCTTTTCTTTTAAATTTTGGGGCCCTTAAAAACTTTTAGTTAAAAACAACAAGAAAATGTTGGCTATTCCCTTGAGAGTTATTTTAATTGAGAAATAGACAGTTAAAAAGATGGATTTAACAATTAAAAAGGTATTATATGACAATCTCCAATATAATCTTCTATTTTTCTCTATAAAATAGAGGAATCAATAATAGAAGTGTGTTGTTTCAATTGTATTTCTCTATTTTTCTCCTAAAAAATTTCTGAATACATATATATATTCTTCTATTTTTTACAGTTAATATATTTTGTTTGTGAAATTTTAAATTAACCTAACCTATTTTAATTTTTACATTATTTTCATAAAATTATAATATTGTTTTAACTACAATTTTTATTAAAATATTATTATGCAAATAAAATGTAATCATATTTCTCTAAAATATTTTAGTTACAACTATAAAGATAAGAAGTTAAGAGACCATTTTATAAATTAAAAAGTATATATAATAGAGAAATGCTATTACTTCCTCTAAATATAAAGCAAAATAGTAAACTTTATTTTTTTTTTAAATATAAATAAATTAGAGTGTTTTCGATTGTTTTAATAATTTATCATAAATTTCATATTTGGTAATAGATTACTTAATTATTACTTAAAGAGTCCATTGATTATATCAAGAACCAGCTCTCAAGTGTTTTCCTTCTTTGTATTACTTGAATTATCCAATGAACTCGAATAATCTAACAGCAGACTACAATGGGATTATTGGAAATATCAATTGTGGAATTAATTTGATGCATGTGTTGGAAAATGTATTGTATATAAGGGAATGTAAATTAATTTGTGTAAAATTTTGAACCATATCTATGTTCAGAACTATATTAAGAGGGAACTGAGCATGTGGACTAGACCTAACGAACTAATAAAAAATTAGAGACTAACTGAGAATTAATCATAGACTATATTGAATAAATTTTTAATTTTTAATATAATATATATATATATATGTGTGTGTGTGTGTATTATTAACTATTTTACTAGAAAAATACTAACACATTAGAGTGATCTAGTGGTAGTAGAGCAACTTGTAAACATCACACTTCCAAGTTTGAGTAAAATAGACTCATTTTTAGTTGTTTTTCTCTCTTTAATGCATAATCATCTTTTAGAGCATCTTCGATCTCATTTTATATTTAATGTTAAAAATAAAATTTGGAATAAGAAATGCTCCAACCCAACTTTATTTTCTATTATAAAATAAAATGAATAATGGGTTTACTTCATAAATACAGTAATATATTTTTTTTGTTCATTACTCTATTTTTTATTCTAAAATAGACTGGATTTTATAATTTTATTATGAAAATACTCCATTTTAAAAGAAAAAAAATTACATTGAACATGTTCTTAATCTTTATTTTTCCTAACTTTATAGGGGTTTCAGTTTCTGCAGATTTTAGTGGCCGCCAGACCCTGTTAATATGTTATCATCTAACATTTCTGTGATTTTGTGCTATTAACTTCTCAAATACATAGATCCATCATATTTGAAGAAAAAACTAGATCTTTCATATATTACTGAAATTTAGTCATTCAAAATTCAAAAAGAAAAAGAAAAACTGTGAACTAGAAACAAACGCGTTTACTATATTTTATTTTAATTTCTAATAATTGTTTTTTATAATTTTCAACATTTTTAGTAAAACAAATCCTAGTAATATTTTTTCAACATTCAAAATACTATTAACTTTTTAATTACACAAATCCCAATGCTTATATAAAATTATGAAATAAATTATTAGAATATTTTGTTTAACTTTATTAAATACAATGATTGTAAAGTAGTATAACATTGAGTCAATGTGAATTTATTAGATGATAAAAGAAAAAGATGGCTTATAGCATCACCATTTCTTATTACATTGTTTTCTTTTTGAGAGATTTTTTATTACATTGTCACACTTTTCTTCTTGTTTCAAATGTTTTTTTTATTTGCTTTTGATGAGGGAAATTTAAGTTATCAAATGGATTTGTTGTGACAGGTTTCGGTTCATATATATCTTATTTAAGTGTGTTACAAAAGATGAGAGAGAAAGAAACATAATTTTTGATGTCACTGTCACGTTTTTATTTGTGTTCCCAATATACTTCCTTCGTTACAAAATTATCAATGTTTTAGAAAAAACATTTACATTTTTAAAAGATGTATTTTAAACTTTTCAATGTAATTTTAATAGATAATAGTAATATATTTAAAATTTTAAGAAAATTAATTGTATTTATTGATCTTTGATTAGTTAAAATTCATGAAAATAGTTAATCACAAAAAGTTATACATCTCTTATATATTAAAGGAGAAACATTACAATAAATATGTTCACACTAAAACTTTAGCGAAATCTGACGTGTGACCACGAGAGCGATTTAAAAGTTTTTTGCTAACGTGTCGAAAAGAATGCGATTTTACATTAAATACAAAATTTTGAAAATTATGAAAAAAAATTGGCATCATGTAGTTCTTCATATATTCGAGACATCTACTTTGATTATTTCAAATGACATATAGAGTAACTTCAGAAAACTTGATAATGTCAAAGAACAAGGAACTGGATGTGTGTATCAGACAGTAGCAATGGAAGGTAATTCATGACAAAAAATGATGGTATGATAAATGAGAATATGAGAATAACTCACAAGATTTCACTTTAGAGGTGTGTATCGAACAATAACAATGGAAGGTAAGACATTATATTTGTAGAAGGTATCATCAAAATTGAGATAGTATTGCAAGTGTGGGGAGAGAACAAAGTGGATGAACCGAGTTGTAAGTTGAATGTGACAAACCTGTTGACGGCGACCCTATATATGTGTTATAGCGTTTGTGGAGCGAGATCAAAGTAGTGGGTGTTGTTGTTGTGATGTAGGCATATGAGTTTGTGGAAGGAGATCAAAACCTATGTGATACTACGTGAAATTTTTTTCGTAATAAGTATATGGCCTTCAGTTTGCTTCATATAAAAAGAAGCTAAGATTTTAAACAACATTTTGATGAATATGGAGGTTCTGATTACGAATCACATAAATTATAAATAAATTTTTGATGTGTACGCAAGTATAAAAGCCAAAGTTAGAGGGTTATAGATGTTGATCGACTAATGCATGCACATGAGTTTTGCTTTTAAGATAATGATATGTGTTTCTCGATCGAGATCAAACCTATGTGATGCAACGTGAAAATATTTTTCGTGCGAAAAAGTCAGTCAGTCTAATCCATATAAAAATAAGCTGGTAGTTACTCAGGCAATGGTTGAGAAGCATATATCTTCATCGAAACTTTGATGTGTGGGCAAGTATAAAAGCCAATGTTTGAGGGTTATAGATTTTTATCGACTAATGCATGCGCATAAGTTTTACATTTAAGAGAAGGATAGGGATTTGACATTAAATAAAAAAAATCTTAACCCATGTTAAATTATAATGGGCTAAAATATAAAACCGAGTTTGACATTAATTTGTCAACCGTCTTCGCTATGGCTAATCATAATGTCAAAGATTTTGACATTAATTGATTATGGAAATATTAATATTGAAGATTGATTTGCAAGGAAAAAATTAATGGCGTTTGATTTGTGAATATACGGCAGTCAGCGTGACTTGAATTAAGTATAATAAACTGATATAAGAATGGTTTTTTCATCCTATTATGTTATACCATACACTCGAAAAATTTGCAATTTATCTCTTTATCTTATAATGACTGCCATAACTAATGTTCATATTTGAAACCATTCAAATCAATGTGGAAGATTAGGTTGAAAATCATACGTTTGTGGAAGCAATATTATGCTTCTCGTGGTCTGACTATTGATATGGTTCTAATTGACTCTAATGTATGCATACTTTTCTATTCATATTTGTAATTTTATAAAACTTCTTTTTAGTATTTGGCATACACTGAGCTTTCGTAAATTTTTAAATTTTGTAGGTGTTAAGATTAACGCCATACGTGAAGAAGAATCTGGTGAATCAGTTTGATTCATTTCTTTCACAAGACAGTTCAAAAAATTTCATAAATTTTGCACTTAACTTCTCAACAGTTCATATCGAACAACCATACATCCATATAAAATTGGATTTCTGTCAACAACACGCGTGAGGTGTTGTGATGCTTTGCCTGATAAGCTAACTGGTTTTGAACCAGTTAATTACAGAGACATACTTGATGGTTCACTCAATACATACTATTTAGTTGGTAAGTTGTATTAGTAATCTACTTTCATATATTATAAGTGCATACTTAAAATTTATTACTCACATGTAGTGTTTGACAAATGTATAATAGGTCAGATTGTTGAGGTGACCCCAACTGAAGTTGTATCAGCTAATGAGAAAGATACACATAAAATTACAGTGGAAATTCGTCATAGAAAGTAAGCACTAACTTAATATTGTCTGAGATAGTCATAATTGAATTTGATATGTTATATATTGTTTTTAACTTATACAATCTGATTTTGGGGATGAACGTCTACCATTGGTGTTATGGGGTAACTTTGCTACTAATGTGAGTGATGCTATCGTAAGACGTGATGATAATCCAATCGTTTGTATGTTGAGGTTTGACAAGATTAAAGTTTGGAAAAGTATTTTAAGAAATTCTTTAATATTAGTTCTTCCATTAAGATACTAAATGGTTAAATGATGTCGTAATTGTCTGAATAAACCTACAATATAATCTGCAGAGAAGCATAGTGTCTCCAATGCCTATATTGTGTCAGATGTCGAACTGAATCTAATTGTGCTTGAAGTGGAGTCTTTTGTGACGTTGTAATTTTTTTCCCACGAAGAATAGTTTCTTAATAATGTTTAAACCGAATTCTCATGTATACCTCTTAATGTTATGTAATTTGTGATATTTGTAAAGGTTATCGAAGGATGGACTTTCATTGGCAATCGTTCAAGCTAAACCTCTTGCGCTTACAAATGGAGTTGGGGATAAAAATGATTTTTTGGTCAATACTCCTTGGAAGACCATATCTCAATTGGTTGATTCCAACCATCTTTGTTGATAGTTTTTCTTTAAATTAGAGGTGATAGTTGGAACATCTCATGTATTTTAGATATTGTCTATGTATTTGATTATTTATATTCATATAGGTTGAGAAGTGTATTGTGATAGTGTATTCTAATATGCACAATAGCATCTGTTCATTCTGATACGGACTGATATTATTTAAGTTGCAAAGTGTGTTCAAAGAAGGTGTTGAATGTGCCTAACGATACCACAAACGATGGAGAAGATGACGATGAACTAGGATTCCACGACTATTGTGTCAAATGCAATTTGAAGAACCCAAAGTTGATGCTAACGTAATTAGTAAATAAATTCTTTTTAGATGGTGTTATGCTTCAATGATTAAGTAGTGGTTAATATCTATTATATTGTCAAATATGTTAAATACAAATTGCATTTGGTTGTCCTAGACAGTATTGGGAATGAAAAATTCCTACTATTTGATAATCTTGCAGTACAGTTACTTCATCATCCTTGCAATGAGTCAACTGAGACTAATGCTGAAGAGGTAAATGAAACTATATTGGGTTGAACACATATTAATATTGTGTTATTATTTATATAATAATTCAAATGTTTTATTGTCAGATGCAAGACTCTGATATTCCTTTGACTTTGAAAGATTTAGTTGGTAAAACTTATTTATTCAAGACTAACATTGAGAGAGAATATTTTCTTTATAAAAATGGTACTTATAAAGTCTTGAAAATTGTGACCAAAACTGAGATGAATATGGAGTTTGATGAGTTGAGTCAATCAAGTGTATTATAACAAATTATATATTTGATTAGTTTGGTTGATTACGGTTATTTCATGTTTTCGTATTGTTTTCTCTTTTAAGGGAATATTGAATAATTTTTCTTTAGAAAATTCTTTAATTTCAGATGCACCAGAGGTAAAGTTTTATTTATTTTAAATGTGTTTGATCTCTTATTTTTGCAATGTGTCTTACTGTGTTTATTTATATAATTTTGTTCATGTACAAAAAATTTTCCTAATGTTGTCTGGGGGTTCGTCCCAGGAAGGTAAAGTTAACCTCTGACACCTGCTAAATGCCAAAGAACAACCGTTATTAACTTGGAGAAACACTATGATGAGAATTCGGTGACGAGGAATCCATGTTCTTCTCGGATCAAAAAGGAAAAGGTTGATAAAAGTAGTTGAATTAAATTAGTTATTGCTCTGCGTTTTACAAAGACTTTTGTTTTCGTCTTATATTTTTATTATACTAAAATTATCTTTTTTTTGGGCTGTTATTGTTTACAATTTTTCTGGATCTTCTTAAATTTTGTAAACACTGATACCAAATGTAACTGTCTAATGAGCCAACATCAATGAATGTTCAGTCGACAAAAAATAAAAATAAAAAATAATAATAAAAAGTATATTTTATAAGAAATTAATTTTATTAATTATATTTTGTATTTGTTATCTTAAACAAATATTTGGTTTTAATACTAATTAACAGTCTATGATAAACATAATTAAACCAATCACATGAAAAAACATATAACATAAAACCTAATAAATACTAATTTATTTTGCTTATCACCAATAAATCAAATACCTCAACGATTTAAACCAAACATATGCAAAAACTGTAAATTTAAATTCTAATTCAACAATAAGATATTAAAATATCATAAAAACAACCCAAATCCAACTGATATCTAAATTAAGCCGAACTAATGTTTAATAGTCTGAAAATAATGAAAACAATAACATCACCCCGCGCAAGGCGCGAGTTTTATCCTAGTTCAATACTAAGTAATTCTTTTGTTTCATATTAAGTGTCATTTTAGCTCTGTGCACACAGATTAAGAAAATAAGTAATTTTGCATATTTTCTATAAAAAAATACAATTACCTATACACTAATTATATTTCAATCAATAGAAAAATAAATTACATTAAAAACTAATAAATTTTGCATCGAAAATCGAAAACAACATTTATTTTATAACAACAAAAACTTTCTACAACTACACTTAATATGAAACGGAGAGAGTAATATGTTTTTATCAATATGTATGAAAAATCTACAATATGTAATATTTTGAAACAGAAAGTGTTTTTTTTTTAATTTGCATGAGGGAAATTTAAGATATCAATTTATCAAATGAGTTTGTTGTGACAGTTATGTTCATGTTTATCATCTTTCTGTGTTTTAGAAAAGAAGTATGAGAGAGAGAAACATAATTGTTGTGGTTGTTAGTGTCGCTATTTTTGAGGGATACGTCACTTTTGTTTTGGTTAATTTTAGGCGTTATCAACTTCCACCACAACACATCCAAACCCAAACCAATTTCATTTCCTTTATTGGTTATGATGCTAAATCTCCAAATTAATTTTTTTTTACTAGGACATCAAAATGAAAAGCCCTTGTAATGATCAAGCTAAAAACTAATGCACTCCAGACGAACCTCTAATTAAGTGACAACTTACAATTCAAGGGAAGATCCACTATCCATTCTAATATCAACAGTAAAAGTAAAAGCAAAAGCAAAAGGGAAAGGCAATAGAAATATGACAAACGACTCAACACCGACTTGGGCTATTGGGTGTTTATGTCATGCTTTCTAAAACAATTCTATACACAATTTTCCAACTATTTTGCATTTAAATTTTGTTTATTTTCTCAACTTAATATAAAGTATTAAACTTTAATTTTTGGAGACTTTATAGATACGCAATTTGTTGAAAACACTAGATTTTTGTCATGCACATTGCATGATATTTTTCCAATTTAAAACTTAATTTATCATATCAATTTTTAAAAATATATTTAAATTTTTTCAATAAATAATATTTAACTAAGTGGTAGAAAATATAATTTTGTGGTTATGTATTAGTAAATAAACATATCTCTTTATATCATATAAAATTACTTTTGATTCTAACACCTTAATGTTATAGAGTACTTACCATATATAAAATTATTTATTTGTTTAGATTAAATGTTTTTATAAATTTTTTAAGACTCAAAATATTTTGGTGTAGTTATATTTTTTAAGTGCAACGATCATCAGAAATTTTTTTTAGAAAAAGTATTTTGTTATGATACAAGATAGAGAAAGATATGGCTATGAATTTTTGGATATACATTTTGAAAATATAGTTTGAGAGAAATATGATTAAACGAACACTTCAACTAGTTTTTATAGAAAACAAAAGCACACGATTATAGAATAAATAGTTCACCAAAAATGACACAACAAAAGCTACAGCCTATTTTGATAGATGCCAAATCTGATTTAGTTTTTTTTGTGTTTTCGTAAATCCTTATTAAATTTTATATACATGGATGAAAATATAGTTCACTATAAATTCCTAGTTGAATATCCCTCAACCACCACAGTCCACAACAAACTACAGCACTTGTTGAGAGAACTATTAATTTTTGAGTGCTCATAGTAGTCGTTTATTAGCTCAACGAGGTTAGTAAGTTGTGTGTTATTTGTTAAGTGGCTAATACTCATGTATATGTACCAGTGTACCACTGTAAATTCATTTCTATCAATGATAAAAAAAAAAATTAGCATCCACTTTTTGTTATCTATTGGATGCATCAAAATTCAAAATGGTATCAACATTTGTAAAGGCTTCATATGAATTTTGTCTATTTGTATGAGATGATTCTTGCATTTTCTTTGGTTTTTATAGCTAAGATCTTCTTTCATATATTTCGTCCAACTATGGTTATAGTTGATACTTTTTTTTTTTCTTGTTAGCTTGAGAACAAGCTTTTCATCAAGTAGAAATGAATGTATAATGTTATAGTACTAAACAATACATTTTGGATTATGTTTAAGTTAGAAATTTCAATTATTGTAAAAAATACACAGACAATTGGACGACTGGGTCATCTTTTACTTTTATTTATACTTTTAATAATGGAGTTGTACTATATATAGGCTTTATTATATTTTATTTTTAATTAGTGTTATGCAATTTCAAGAAAAAAGTGTTACTATGTAGTATTTCATCTTCCTATCTCAAATGACATTAAAACAATTTAAAATCATAATCATAAATTTTTTTTATTGATAAACTACTGTTAGAATTATTTAGAATAAAACAACATTTTATGAAGAATATAACATGGAAAAGTGAGTCTATAGTCAATATTTTATAAAAGGAAAATGAGAAATGTGAGTAAAAATATTTATTAATAGAAGAATAATATCACTGTAAACTTATTAGCATTTATTTTTAAAATTATTAATTCAACAAACATAAAACTTTGATCGTAAATTAACTTACTAATAATACCTATAAAACCTTACTGTTAAAATTAAAATATATGTTATCTAGAAACATGTGTTCTCAAAATTAAAACATGTGTTTGCAAGTTATCTAAAAAATATCAAAACCTTGAAAGGATATTTTCATCCTTCAAAACTCATTTATATACTTCGTACAATGAATTTTAAAAAAACGAATAGTTCTGTATACAGTGTGAGGAATCATCCGTCTTTCGTCGTCCATATGGATGCGAATCTCCTAATTTGATTTACAGAGTAAATCTATATATTCATGTTGATGACAAACATTTTTTTAACATGGGTTATTATCATTCATTAATTTACAGAACACACAAATTTAAAATATTATGAATTCATTATGGTGGTATACCAACCTCTGCTGGGTCAGGAAATTTATTTGGCAGCATTCACAAATAAACTAGCTCTTTAATTGGTTGGAGAACAATGGGTCAGTAACCCCACCATTAGTTACGAAGTTGACCCTCTCAATTCGATGAATAATGAGGCGCTGATGTGTTGTGATTATGAGCATCAGAACTTAAATAAACTATTTCTCTTGATATTTCTTGTTTGGCCAGGTACACTAGCTCCTACTTTACCCGACCTTTAAAAAAACTTTCATAGCTTTTGGAATTTTGTCTAAAGATTTGAAACCGCTTCTATCCGGTTTCAATTAGAAAATGGACAATCATGACTATCAGCCTAGCTTTAGAAAGAAAGTCATAAATAAAAAGCTGATGTAGTGCTTCTCATAATAAGTAGATATGAAACTTTTATACTTTATAAATGCTATGGGGTCTAATTAATAAGAATATACATATGGTTGATGGTTTGTACGAATTCAATTTATACATAATTATGCATAAATAAAAGTATATAAGAGAAAAATGTATTCAATCAAACAATAAAAATGATTTGTCGGCCTGTTAGTTTATTCATCTAAGTAGGTGTTTTCATGCGCATCTGCACAAATAAAATTTGAAATTAAATTATAATTTAAAACAAATTTTTGTTAATAGTTTAGATTTTATATTTTTCAAAAATATTTTAATTTAACCTTCGATTTAATTAAACCTAAGAACTAAGATAAAATAAATTTATTTAGTATTTATTTTAAGAATATATAGATATATATTAAATTTTATAATTTGGACAGATTTTTACACCTAAATGTTTTGGCTAGAATATCTTAAATCAAACTGTATAAAATAAAAAATGTTAGAAATGAAAACCTACACAAAATTCAATTTATATGCAATTATGCATAAATAAAAGTATTTAAGGGAAAAATGTATTCAATCAAACAATAAAATGATTTGTCGGTGTTTTCATGCGTCATTTAAATAAAATTATAATTTTAAAAAGTATTAATATTTTAGATTTTATAATATTTTATAAATACTTTAATTTATCTTTTACTATAATCAAACTTAAAACTAAGATAAAATCATTTTATATTTTTAAGAGTATATATGTACGTATTAAAAATTAATTTTGGACATATAAGAAAGATTTTGTTACGAATGAAAAATCCTACAGACAAATTTTGAAAAACAAATAAATAACAAGAAATTTTGTAATTAAAGAAAATATAATAAATAATATTTTCAAAAATTGAAAAATACTTTTAAAATTTTAAATTATTGTTTTATTTTAATATTATATGTAAATAGATTTAATTTACAAATGATATATGAATTACTAACATATCTTACCTAAAATATAGATTAAATAAAATGCAAATGTTCATGAGAAATTGTCAAAAATATTACTTTCCTTGTACCACTTTTCAAAAATACCTTAATCATTTTTACCCTTGTTTTTTTAAAGAGGAAAAACACACTTATAACCCTTGAGTTAATTAATCTAAGACTTAGGGTTTAGAGTTAAAGGGTGGTGGAGGGTGGATGTATGGTTTAGAAATTTTAAAATTTAGGATTCTAATTAATTTTAAAAATTTTTGTCCCTTAAAAAAGTGGTATTTTAAAAATATCTTTTTAATGAAGGTAAAAATGAAAAGTGGTATAAGGAAAGTGGTATTTTTGAAAATTCTCCAATGTTCATGTCACATTTAAGCCATTCATAATTGTCAGTATATCATGTCATTTTTAGTGAAAACATTGGTGGAAATGACATATAATCAAAGTTTATAAAATCATTTTTTAAATAATGTTTAGGAAATGTGCTATTAAAAAGTTTAATAAAATGATTAAAATACTTATACTTTAATATAAATAATATATACAATTTAATTTGAATTTTTGGGGGAGAAAACAACTTGTGATTTGTGGTAAACTAAAGTTTATGATTTTTATGGTAGTGAAATAGTGCAATTTTTGCAGGATAATTTTATTTTGTGGTGTTAAGAAAAAAAAATATGATTTCACTATTCCTAAAAATACGATTTCACTATTTAACTAAAACGGTATTTACAATTTAAGAAGAAAATACAGCTTTGGTTTTGAAGGAAAAAAATGTTATTTCAAAATTTCGGGAGCAAATGTGATTTGTGATTATAACAAGAAAACACAATTGTACTTTTAGCGAGAAAATATTATTTTGTGGTTTTTATAGAAAATGGGTTTACTTATTTTTCACAGAAAAACATTTTTGTAAGAGAAATTTTTTTTTACCGGTTTTATGAAAAATATAAATTTGCAATTTTAGTAGAACAATATTATTTTAAGAATAGAATGCAACTCTGATAAAATGGGTTTAGCGAATATGTGATTTTGAAGTTTTGTGTTGATAAATATAATTTTAAAATTTTAACAAAATTAAGTTTGGTAGAAATAAATAATTTTTTCAGTTTATGTAATTTGGTGAAAATTGATTTTAGTTTTAGTGGAAAATTAAGTTTTACAGTTTTAAAAGAAAATTTGATTCTACATTTTTCTCAGAAAATAAATTTTGTGTTTTATAAAGAAAATATGATTTGTAATTTTGACGAGAAAATATTATTTTATAGTTTTTTAATGAAAATTTATTTTTGTTGTTTTAGTGAATATATATATATATATATATATATTGTGTAATAAATATATAGATTTATATCATAATTGTTTGTTCCTTTGAATTTACATTTAAATTACAAATGTATACATTTTTCATTTTTTATTTTGGACTAAATCAATCTATCAATATGCATCAATTTTTTTATCGACATGATTTATCGGAAATGTTTTAATTTTTGCTTATATTATTAAAATTTACTGATGACCATTTATATTTTATTTATTTTTATACGAACGTGCACTAATTTTTGTCTTCATCTTTTGAAGAAAAAATTAAACTCTTTAGTCATTACACACATATCAAAACTAAATCAAACATATTTTTTAAATGTTAAATTTAAACTGAAGCATTTGTTGCTTATATTGTACTCTATCTGTTTTATAATAGTAGCTTTTAAAAACTTTTCACACATACAATATTACAAAAATAATTAATGCATAGCAATAAATATCTTGATTTGTGTATAAAAACAACTTTCTATAACCTTAAATCAATAGTTTTGATCAAAACTTCTTAAATTTAACAAATCATTACTTTTGAGTTATTAAATATACATAAAATACTTTAAAAATTTTATTTATGAAAAACAAATTTCTCAAAACATTCAGAACGGAGTATGTATTTTTAAGTGATCTTGCTAATTTTTCAAAAAACAAATTCAACGTTTTATCATTTATATATTATGTTTCTTTTTTTCTCTGTCTACCAATGAAATGGGTTTAATTTTTTCTTAGTTTAAAAATTATTTTGGTTACAACCACTAAATTCACCAATTATTTTTGGAAATTAGTGTGAAATTTATTTATTTGTTTTATAACCAAAAACCCTCTTGCTTTTTTTTTTCTTAAAATACTTATTAGTTTTGGTAAACAAAATGTCCTCGTAAATTGACACTACATTTAAAAGTAAGACCTTCTCGAAAGACAGGGAGCAAGAACAAGTCGAGTGGGGATCAGTCAAGTCATGCATGCATTGGTCTAAATTTGTTTTCCTTGAAATTATCGATTCGAAGTAAATATGTATTATGATTTCCAAAGCATTACTTGGATTATTTGACTCCGTTCCTGATTCAAAGTACAACTCGGATCACTGGACAATTCTCCCATGATACATGTAGTATATTCTCAACGAAAAAAATAACAGAGTGGAGTCCAAAAAATATTGGAATTGTCGAAAATTCTTGACAAAAGGTTTTCTGTTATAATTATCTTTTTGTAAATTTTCAACAAAATTTCGACGAGTGATGTGCATCGAAAATTTATCGACTAATTCCAGAATAAGCAATGTATTCGTTATTTAGCTGTTGCAATTACTAACGCATTTTTAATAACACTTTAATGCTTTTCTTGTATGAACAATAAGAATATTAAAAATTGAAAATTTTGGAAGCAATTATATGAGTAGATTTATGTCGGGTTATAAAATTGATATTTTTATAACAATTAATGAATTATGATAATACTTATGAACTTCATCCTAGAAATATGTTAGATGAACTTAACACAGATGTAGATTATAACGTTATAATTGTGTAAATATAAATGATGCATATAGAATGTTCAGGGCAAGATGGCAAAGTCGATGAACTCGACTGTTCAGGAGGACTTAAAGGCGCAAATTCGAATGTAATTAAACTAAATGGGTGATTTATTAAAGTCAAAGATTGTAAATGGTGGGTGGGTAATATTTTTATAAAAAAACGGTCAATGATGCCGCGACCGAGATCAATGTAAGATCAATGGCCTTTTTGTATTTTTAAGAATAGTATTACAGTCTTGAAAAGAACTATTTCATATTGCATTTAAAAAAGAGATGAGTGAGCATACTTCATTGAGGAAAAGTAGATCTCATTACTCTCCCCAAAGAACAAAAAAATCTATGGCTTCTTGGCGATTCTCTCTCACCTTCCCCTCCCTCCTTCTCCTTCTCTCTCTGGTATTTTTATGCACCTCTCTATATGTGCATGTGGTTTTATAAAGGGTTTGTTTTGAAAGCATTAACCTGGGCTGCTTCTTGAACCTGATAAAGTATATAAATTCTACAAAAATCATGCAACATAATTAGATAATTCCCAATAGATTGCATCATGGCTCTTATATTGTTTTAAGATATTTTATTTCTTCTATCGGATAAAAAAGTAAACTAGCTATAGTATAAGATTCTTACATCATATATACGATTTTATTTTGTTGCTTGATTTGCATAAGTTTCTAATTTAATGGTTCTTACTTCTTGCCACAATTTAGTTAGAAAAAGATATATATCCTGGGAAATATCTTATTAGAACTTTTGTAAACTTTTTTTCTTGTAAATGCGAGAAGATATTTTTTTTTTCTTTTTGAAGTTTTTGTCTCTAAAAAGCTTGAAACGGTTTTGTGTTAGTGGGTCGTGGAGGCACACACGTCAAGAAAGCTCATATCAAACAATGAACAAGAAGGTCAAAATATCAGCCATTTTCTTAAAGATGGTGTATTCGAGGATCCTACTCTGTACATGTTCTTCAGAATCGATGATCTTAGAGTAGGAACAAAGTTGCCTATCTACTTCAACAAAAACGATCTTCAAAAAGTTCCTCCACTTCTCACAAGACAAGAAGCTGATCTCATCCCTTTCAGTGAGTCTAAGCTTGACTTCCTTCTCAACCTCTTCTCTATCTCCAAAGACTCTCCTCAAGGGAAAGCCATGAAAGAGACTTTGCAACGTTGTGATTTCAAAGCTATTGAAGGAGAGTACAAGTTTTGTGGGAATTCTTTGGAGTCAATGCTTGATCTTGCCAAAAAAACAATAGCGTCTAGTACCAATCTCAAGGTCATGACAACTAAAGTACAGGTGCCGGCTCAAAACACAATAAGCTATGCTTTGCATAACTATACATTCGCCGAGGCTCCTAAGGAGCTAGATGGGATTAAGGTGTTGGGGTGTCATAGAATGCCATACCCTTATGTAGTTTATTATTGCCATGGTCATAAAAGTGGAACCAAAGTCTTTGAGGTTAATCTGATGAGTGAGGATGGTATGCAACGTGTTGTGGGACCTGCTGTTTGCCACATGGACACGTCGATGTGGAACGCTGATCATGTGGCTTTTAAGGTGTTGAAGATAGAGCCGAGGTCTGCACCCGTTTGTCACTTCTTCCCTCTTGATAACATTGTGTGGGTAGCAAATTAGTAGCTCTATTGATATGAGTATGTGATCAAATAATTAATAAGTATGGTTTGAAATAATGAAAAGTGTTGTTGGCTTTGGTATTGCTTCTTTCCTGTGACTTGCATGAAAATATTACTGTCTATGTTACATTTTAAATGTCGTTTTAGTTTTGTACATAAATTAAATTAACAATTATTATTAATATACTATATTATTTTATATAAAAATAATCCAAAATATTTTAAAATCGAAAATATTTACGGTAAAAAATTATAGTATTAATTTATCAGATATTAATTTATTAAAGTTGTGAATATGGTCAATGAGATTTATATCTGATCTAGAAGTTTTAAATTTTGGGTGGAGATTAATCTTTGTGCTGGGGAAGCTATTATAAATGCTCAATAAATAATATTTACACGACGATCAAAGTATTAATATAATTACGACTTATCATTTCTCGCATAATACATACTTCTCAGTGTTTTGCTAACTTTTAACTTTCGTAAGAAGTTACAGTCTTTTAAAGTTGTTCTTGTAGGTTTAAATCATTGAGCCATCTTGTGTTTTATTTTCTTTTTGGGCTCAGACTTAAGATCTTGCTTTGTAAAATCTTCTATTCATTAATATAAGATCTTACTTAAGTTACAGTGACCGTTAAACCGAAAAAGGTTACGTCAAGATCCATAGCAACAATCTTAGAGTAACAAGTAACAATCCCGACATCACTCCCAGTAACAAGTATATGTCGGTTATTCAGTTTGGCGTATAATTGGTATATAATAAGACCAGACTAAGTCCACTCGCATGTTGGACTCTTCTATTGGGCTGTAATAACAGACTCTCAGTTGACTTAGAACACTAATATCGCTGTTGCTTAAGCCGTTTCTTAAACAAAAATGTGGTTAAAAAAAAATTAAAAAATCTTAATAATGTTAGAGACGTCGCTTAATATGGGACAACAAGAGGCGTCTCTTGTGCACACGTGGACCCGCGTGATTGGAAAGAGAAGCGGTGGCTTCCTTCTTCGCCGAATGGCCTCTCCTCTGTCTCTCTCTCGCCAAATCTCTTTCTGTGCGACGAGAAAGGCGATTCTTGCTCTCTCCATTGATCCTTGCCGAAACGGCACCGTGAGTGTCGTCGAGGAAGGAAGACAATGGTTCTCTCCCTCTCTGGTGGTCTCTCCTCTCTCTCTCTCTCTCTCTCTCTCTCTCTCTCGAAAGCTCTCTCTGTGCACGGAGAAAGGCGATTCTCTCTCTCTCTCTCCGTTGAGCCTGGCCGAAACAGCTCTGTCTGTCTCTGTGGGTGTAGTCGACGAAGGAAGACGCCGATTCTCTCCCTCTCCGTGTGTCTCCTCAACGGCTAGGGTCATTTATCTCTTTGTGGCTTCCCCAAATCGGAAGGTAAAGCTATCCTTGTGTTTTCAACTATGCATGTCTTTGATTAGGGTTCTTCTTGTTCTGATCGACTGTTTTGAACTATGCATGTCTTTCAACTATGCATGTCTCTTGGAGGCTCTCTTCTACGACGACATAGGTCTATGGTGGTGGCTCTCCTGGAATGGAAAGGTAAAGCTTGGCATGTTAGGTGTTTATTGTGTTCTTAGATTTAGGTGTATTGATTAATTTTGGTCACGGTTAATCAATTTTGATATGGTTACTGTCTGTTGATTCTTTTCGGTATTTAGGTGTATCGATTGATTTGTTGTGTTCGATTGCTTCGTTGTGTATTATTATTGATGGACAATTTTGATATGTCTCTAGTTTCTGTCTCTCGATTCTCTTTTAGATTTGATGGATCAATTTCGACTTCTCTCTGTTTCTGTCATTTGAACTCGTTTGATTTCTTATGTCTTTCTGTTTTGAGATGGATGGATGAATCTGACATGAGCAAGGTTCATCGGAGACGATGGATGGATGAATCTGACACAAGTACAATGCAATACAAGGTTAGTGATATTCTTTGATCTGTTTTGAATTTTTTTGATTGCAATGAATGGTTTGTTTAGAGTTAGGTTTGTTTACATTTAGGTGTATTGATGGTAATAAATGGTTTGTTTACGGTTGTGAGTTGGTAATTAATGGATTCTTTACTCGGCGATCAGTGTTGGTAATAGAAGTGATGGTAGTAATGAGTGCTCTATTGAATTGAAACTAGCATTGTTATGGTTAGCGTTTGAGTATCTTTACTGAATTGAAATTAGAATTGAGTTGTAGATAATAAATGATCTGGTTAGTGTTTGATTATGGTTATGTGGTGTAATCAATTGAAGTTTTTGTTTGATAGAAAGTTTTAGATATATGTCAAGTCGAGTTAAGTTGTTTGCTGCATTGGTTGGTTTGTTTTCAATCTATAAAACTCTATCCTTCTCCTTTTTGTTGAACACATTCTTTCTCACTTTTGTGCCTTCGAAAATGGATTATAATTCATTCAGGCACAATTCAAACTTTGTAAAACTACTTAATAGTCAACTAGAAATAGGATTTGGTACCCTAGAGTCAAACACCAGTGAAGACACCTCCAAAGCCTGTCGAGAACGAAGGACCTGGACTCCTACGGATGATGTCCTGCTCATCAGCTCCTGGTTAAACACCTCCAAAGATCCGGTGGTGGGAAATGAGCAAAGATCAGGCGCATTCTGGAAAATAATTGCAGCATACTTTGCGGCAAGCCAAAAGGAAGACGGTGGTGGGCAAAGAGAGGCCAGTCATTGTACGCAGCGTTGGCACAAGATCAATGATCTTGTATCCAAGTATTGTGAAGCTTACATAGCTGCATCTAGAGAGAAAACCAGTGGCCAAAAGGAAAATGATGTCCTCAAGCTGGCTCATCAAATCTTCTACAACAACCATAATAAGAAGTTCACACTAGAACATGCTTGGAAAGAGCTACATAATGACCAGAAGTGGTATGAACTTTCTACTCGTGAAAGCTCCAAAAAGAGAAAGTTTGAGGACGGATCATAGTCAACTACCTCTCAAGCAACTGAGACCGACACTGATGTTGATAATGAGGGAACTAATCGTCCCCCAGGTGTTAAGGCAGCAAAAGCCCATGGTAAAAAGCCCGTGGGTTCGGGGAAAGACTTGCTGACTTTTAGACAATGTGGATCATTAAGCAGCATAATTTAGCAATGAAAGAAAAGCTCCAAGATAAAGCTACTTGACAGTCTCATTGCAAAACCCGAACCTCTAGCTGATTATGAAGAGGATTTGAAGAAGAAACTGATTAATGAGTTAATGTATAGCTGATTAAGTATAAGTCTAGGTTTAAGCTCTAGGAAATGTTATTGTTCTGTTTGGTTCAGTTTGATCAAGCTTTTGTTTGTTGTTGTTGTTGTTGTTGTTGTTGTTGTTGTTCTGTTTCTCTTGCTTTATTAATGAGTTCATGCTTGCTTGCTTCAGTCACATGTTGTTTTTTCTGGTTCTGTTTTTAATAATGCTCTTTATTTTCAGGTCAAGAAGAGTGAAAGAGTGAAAGGGTACACAACATTTGTAGGGTAATGGGACCACTCATTACCATCAAAGCCACGTACCATGTTCCCTTTTGTAGGGTAAACGAATACAGAACGTGGCATTGGTAGTAATGAGTGTTCCCACTACCATGTTCAGTCGCATTGGTGAAGAAGAGGTGTTCAGAACGTGCATGAAGTGTTTGTAATGTTTGTGTCACGAGATGTCACGGGTATCTACTTTGTAATGTTTGTGTCACGGGTCTATCACTTAATTTTGTAATGTTAGTGTTTGTAAGCTTGTGTCACGGGTCTATGTTGTCTACTTTGGAAAGCTTGTTGTCATGGACTTTGTAATGTAGTGTAGAAGTGTGTCATGAACTTTATATATAAAAACTTTCTTCTCTCCTTCTTACATACAAAACGAGCAAAACTTCTTCTTCTCTCTTTCTTGATCAGAAACGAATCTTCTTTTCTCTCCATCTCTTCATCAACAACAAGTCTTGTTCTCTCCATACTTGTTCTTGTTCTCTCCACCTTTTGATCACAAATTTTATTCACAAAAACAATTAAAAACCATCTCTATATGGCATCTTCTTCCCATAATGATTTTGAGGGATTAACTGATGATACGTTTGATCAATATTTTGATCAAACCTTTGAGAATTTTACCATTGGTGATGAAGAATACGGAAGAAAAAAAAAGAAAAAATCGAGCTTTTATCGAAAGGAATTGTGAAGAAGGTGATGTTCGGCTATGGAATGATTATTTCAGTGAAAATCCCACATATCCTGATTTTTTTCCGCCGATGTTTTAGAATGAACAAGCCATTGTTCATGCACATTTTGAACAACTCTCAAATGAAATTCATTTCTTTCGTCAAAAAAATGCTCTTGGAAGGTTTGGTCTCTCTACACTCCAAAAGTGTACAGCAGCTATTCGTGTGTTAGCATATGGTATTGCGGCAGATACGGTCGACGAATACCTCCGTCTTGGTGAAAGTACAACTCGTAAATGTTTGGAAAATTTTGTGGAAGGAATAGTAAATTTATTCGGCGATGAGTACCTAAGAAGACCAACACCGGCTGATATTCAACGTCTAGTTGATATTGGAGAGCATCGTGGATTTTCGGGATGATAGGAAGCATCGATTGTATGCATTGGGAGTGGAAGAATTGTCTTACCGGTTGGAAAGGGCAATATTCTAGTGGTTCGGGAAAACCGACAATCGTTTTAGAGGCGGTTGCTTCATATGATCTCTAGATATAACACGCTTTTTAGACCTCCAGGTACTTTAAACGATATCAATGTTCTTGATCGTTCACCTGCTTTTGATGACATAATAAAGGGTCTTGCTCCGGAAGTCACTTACTATGTCAATGGAAGAGAGTATTATTTGGCTTACTATCTCACCGATAGTATTTATCCGAAATGGGCAACTTTTATCCAAGCTATTCCAATACCACAAGGGCCGAAATCAGTTTTATTTGCTCAACGTCAAGAAGATGTCCGAAAGGATGTCGAGCGTGCTTTTGGAGTCTTGCAAGCTTGCTTTGCCATTGTTAAAATCCAGCACTTTTTTGGGATAAAGTCAAAATTAGGAAGATTATGCGAGCATGTATCATACTCCATAATATGATAGTAGAAGACGAACGAGATGGATATACTCAATTTGATGTTTCGAAGTTTCAACAAGGAGAAGAAAACAGAAGTTCACATGTGGATCTCTCGTATTCTACATATATCCTACAAATATCGGCAATATGATGGCGGTTCGAACTAGAATTCGTGATAGACAGATGCATCAACGACTCAAAGATGATTTGGTTGAATATGTATGGCTTAAATTTGGTCGGGATTAAGACAACAACTAAACTCCGATACTTCTTTCAAATCATTATCGTTTATTTTAATAATCTTTGTTTTTATGTTTTCATTTTAAAATCTATGTTTAAAATGTTATTTTTAATATGTTTTATTTAATCAAAAAAAATTAAGTTTAATAAAAAAATGTTTAATATTCTTTTTTAATAATCCCAAAATAAGAATCTTGCAATGGAGTAATTAAGAGCATCATTAACTCAAAGACCTTTTAGGGTCTCTTATTTACTTTTTAAATAATAAATGTGAGTTAAGAAATTTATTAAGAGCTTTCAATTTCGGTGTGCTCCAATGCAGTTTGATTTCGAAAAAAAGAGAGCAAAGATAGAAAAAAAGAGATGTTTTTCCTCTGTCTACTATTTTTGTGACACTTGTCAAAAAAAACATTTCTTGTTGACTCTAATTAAGAAATGTGTCTTGTATTTATATATTTATAAATTATAATTACCCTTAAAACACATTTAAGAGACTGCGTTAATGATGTTCTAAGAATATTAATATCGCATGTTCTTATCATTATCTCTTAAATCACTTTTTGCACTTAATACTATTAAAAAATAATAAGAGACTCTAATATGGTTGGTGCAATAATCACTTTTTTTTTTGTCCACCTTGGTTGAACAAGTTTGAATGATCTAAGCCATGCTCCAATTTAATCTGAATTCTGTATGCAAAGATGTTCAAGAAAAGTTCTTTATAGTTAGGTTAATAAGAAAAAATCGTTTTTAACTCTATTTTTTTCGTTTACAAGTTTTTTGTAATAAGAGTATATCAATGATGGAGAATGAGTTTCTAAAAAAAAATTTTGGAGGTTTTCAAATGAAAAGGTTACCATTTTATCCTTTTTAATACTTAGATATAATTTCATTTGAAAATCTTCATTTGCTACTCGTGATAAATTCAACATTTTTAATTTAACTGTATTATAATAATAATGTATTTATCAAACACTCAAAAAGATCATAACCTATCTACGTGATACGCGTAAAATCACAAAGTCTCTCGTAAAAGAATAGCGTACTATCCATAGATTTGGATAAGACGTAGTCAATGACCAAAACTTTTTAGTCAGAAATGTTCAATAAGTGTGATTGTTTACTCAAAGTAAAAATTTACAACCATTGAGTTGAAAAAAAGACTTTCAAGATTAAGACAACAGGTTGTTCATTACTCCTAACTATTCTGGGTTAAAAACGAATGGTGTTGAATGAAATAAGAAATATCTCCAATGTAAAATCTTAAAAAATATTTTTCTCAAAAAAATCTAAAAAATATAGCATTCTCGCAACAGTTTTTCAAACTATAAAACGAGTTAAGATTCTTATACAATCTATTAAGAAGCAATTTAATTATTATCTAACATAATATCTTTCAAAAAACACTGTAAAATGTATTTAGAAGTATTTCAAATCAAATCATAAACGGTATTTTATATATACAACTTTGTGTCTAGAGATTAATGATGCCCCAAGATACGGGTATTGAGAGAAAATCAAGTTGGTTGCATAACAGAAAAGATCCTCATCCTTATTTCCTCTCCTTTCACACATTATTTCTTTGTTCATTCTCGCTGTTTTCTTATACATTCACTTTTGTCTGCTTAACATTATCCCTCAGGTTCGGTACTGAAACCCTAATTAAGTTTATTTATTTATTTATTTACGTCTTTTCTCAAAGCTTCCCTCCAAGAAACATGGAGGACGAGGGCCAAAGAAGTAACTGGAGGAGAAGAGCTCGCCAGATCAACTCGGAAGACGACCGGCCAACAAGTAGACGTCGCCAAAATGAAACTCAAAACGACGGCGTACAAGCTGGTGATCACGTCGAACGCCTTGCCCTTGACCTAAGCTTGGGGCCAACACCAAACTCCTCTCAGATCCCGTCCATAACGACGTCGTCTCCGCTTCCTCTAGCACCACCATTGCCTTTTGCTCCGCCCACGTCGACCTCGACGCATCCACTACCACCAGCATCGCCTTTTGCTCCACCTATGACCACGTGGCAGTCACCTAGCTCTATAGCGCAGTACTTTGCTTCATCACCGTCTCGTTACATGACCTATCCGCCCTATCTGACCAACTCTATCTACCAGACAAGACCGTCAACACCCATGCAGCCACCACCGTTCGGACAGTCCTTTAACGTCTTCCCATCTTCATCTTTCGCCTCTCCGACAAGACCAGCCATGAGACCAGTAACTACCGGGGCCGTGTCACGTCGCGGTTACAGATCGCAGTCCAGCGTTAACCGGAAAGAGGATACCATCCCACCGCCGTTTCCATGGGCCACGAGTAAGCGAGGGTGGATACAAAGCTTGGAGGATCTCACGTCGAAGCAGATCACGACCATCACTGGAGAGGTGCAATGCAAACACTGTGAGAAAGTGTATGAGGTGAGTTACAACCTGAGGGAGAAGTTCTCGGAGGTTAAGGATATTTTCTTGGTGGGGAAATGGATTATGAGAGAACGAGCTCCTGTGGAGTGGACAAACCCTGAACCGGCGAGATGCGAGCTTTGTGGCCGTGACAAGGCGGTGAAGCCGGTGATAGCTGAACGCAAGAGTCAGATTAATTGGTTGTTTTTGCTTTTGGGACAGACGTTAGGGTTTTGTACGTTGGAGCAGCTCAAGAACTTTTGTAAGCATTCCAAGAGTCACCGGACCGGAGCTAAGAACCGTGTGCTTTACTTGACGTATCTGGGACTTTGCAAGATGCTCGAGCCTAACCGTGAGCTCTTTCACCGTGAAACCTCTAGGCGGTGAGTAAGATATGTTTGAAGATTTGCTAGGGTTTTAGAAGATTTGGACGGTTGCATTTATGTGGGTTTTATTTGAATAATAATTTGGGTGATAAGATGCAAATCTTTTGCATGTGTTTATCCCTTCGTCAGGTGTTTATCTAGACTTTGGCTTAATATCTCATTAATATATAGTCTTAAACTGCATGGGTTGTGTTCAAAACTGTGACGTATCTCAACTTTTAAATAAAAAATGCGCTTAAAGTAAATTTTGTTTATATGTGATTTGAATTGGAAGAAGATTTTAAGATATCAGAATCTTTTCAAATCAATCCAAGTCTAACGACTGTTTCGTGATATATCGCAAGTTAAATTAATTACTGGATAAATCTTTAAATTTCAAAAATATATTCAAAAATTCACACGATAATATATTTTACAAATAAATTTGTGGATAATCTACAATCTTCAAGTATTAACTATCATACCTTTGATCCCTCAATGAGATATGAGATATCACATAATATGATTAAACTGTTAACAAGAAAATTTAATCCTATAATGTTCAAAAACAGTTAATCATATCAAATAAGATTAAACTGTTAATATCAGGGACTTACAATAACACTCGAAACACAGAATAATATATAAATATTTCAAATTTTATTAGTATCTTAATTTTATAATAGTTAATAAAAGGAAACCCGAGAAAATGAAAAAGGTTTTTAACTCTTTAGAATATTAATCATGAAAAATTTATAGGACATTTGTCAGTATAGGTGGTATAATATATACTATTGTTTTGGCGAACCGATTCTTATAACTATATAATTAAAGATAATATATATATATATATATATATATGTTATCCAAAATAATGTTTTAATTATAAAAGTTAATTCTGATACTTAATTAATAATATGATAAAAATAATATATATATATATATATATAAGAAAATGAATAATGCATATAATAATGTATGCGCCGGCAAACACATTACTTTTCTAATTAAAATGTAATTATATAACTATTTGTACAACGATATCAATTTTTTTTTTACTGAAAAGGTTTTTCTTTAACATAATGAATTTCATATTCTATGCAAATAAATGAAAAAAAATTTACAACTGTTTAAGCACATGCCTAGTAAATACTTAACTTGAAACCAAAAATAACACCATAGTTGAACTAGATACGTCCAAAGTTGGAGAGGAGATGCAACGATATCAGCATTCCACACCTAAAGGCATGATTAATGCAAGTTTTTTAGGTTGTGTTTAATGGAAAAAATTAAAAAATTATTTCTTAGTTTTTATTTAAAAAAATTTAAAACTGACTTTTATTTAAGAGTTTTAAGAGTTAGTCTTTAACTTCTAATCTATTAATTTAAAGTCTTATTTAAAATTTGTCATGACATATTTTATTTTGGACCTAGTAAATATGTTGTATGTTGTGACTAAATATAAAACATTCTTTAGAGACATTACTTAATGTAATTTCATAATGGTAACGCTAACATTAATTTAACTTGTTCCTACTTTCACTCTTAACAACCCTAACTCAATTTAATTTGTTCATCCTAAGGCGTGAGGTTACATGTAGCATTCTCTATGTTTGGTGATTATCGTACTATGTTTTATATTCAGCACAAACAACCAATTAAATATTACCTTAAACGATGACATTCACAACTTATAATAACAAAAAGAATTACATGAATAGTAATTAACATATTTCATTTAAATATTTCAAATTTTGTATGAGTCTCTTAATTTTTAAATAAATAATTAATTTTTTTTTATTTTTAAAAACATTTTGTTAAGATATATTATCATTTGAAACAATCACTAATGTTGATCATAAATAAAATTAATTATTGTATTTTA
>CAJHQP010006544.1:0-37566 GCA_905132765.1 Moricandia arvensis | reverse complement strand
TGCATTTTTCATAATTCCGTGGATAAAAACTAATATCAAACTAATTTTTATGATTCAATAATAGAACTATATTATTTCAAAATAGAATGTAGTATTTTCAATTAAAGTTTTTGGTTATTTTGTCTCGATGAATCTTAGTGATAACTTAATTATAAATACTTCATAAGTCATTGGGTGATCGTACCATTAACTGTATATTTATTTTGGTGTGAAGAACTTATCATGAATTTATTGGTTTCTGCTGCTTTGGTTATTGTAGCTGAGTTGGGCTGGTGGGCTAGCTTCTATTGGACCTAAGGTTGGTCAAAGTACAGACGTGGATCAAGCTGTTTAAGGTATCGCGAGAAATTAAAACAGAAAAGAAAAATAAGAAGTATTTTATTGCTTAGTTTAATTTTCATAAAAGCTTTAACAATTTATAGTCTGATTGTAGCATTAACGCTTTTATTAGTAAATATTTTTGTTTAGTCTTAGAAATCAGATATGAATTGTTTCATATTTTCAAAATTCTATCAATATTTCGCTCCTATAATTATTACATGGGACAACAATCCTTTGGAAGTTTGACGGTGGAGAATTAACACATCAATTCACTTCTTTTTTCCTACTATTCCTTTGGTTCAATGGAAATTTTTTTAAATTACTGTTGCACAAAATGGAGGTTTAAGTTTTTGAAGCTGGCATAAAACTTAGTCTCAAATTCTAGCTTAATTCTAACTAATTCTCATTAATATCATTAATAAAAATTTTAAAAAATTGGAAAATAAATTTATAACTAGAATATGGTTTTGAATCTAACTATAAATATCCAAATAGGCAAATTAAATTTTCCATTAGTAAACAAAATTTTCATTATTGAGAAACTAAAAACTGACATAGTTCTTTTTATAGTTTAACTAGAAGAGGAGATTATATGAAAAGCATTAACTGATTCTTTCGTTTACTTAGGTCATTGGTCATCCGATGGGAGTTTCAGGTTTAATATCGATATTTAGTAACAAATCTAATAAATCTTAAGTGTAGTTTTCCGTGTATTAATATTTTTGGAAAGTTAGTGTGTGAGAGTTTTTTTTATTTCAAGAATATACTGGATTCACTAAGTGGCACTATAAATAGCAATGAGTGTCTAATCCCCCAAGTTACTTATGAATACAAAATTCAATAAAAATCATATTTTGGAACCATATATAGCATTTCATTATTCTTAGTAAGTATACTTGACTTTGATTTTCTATCTACCAAAACTTTGGGACCATTAAGTAACATGGTTAAAGCTAAATCGTTTGAAGTTCAAATGCAACATGATACTCTTTCTACTATATCTTATCTAATTCAAAATGAAATAGATTTTTCAAAATAATAGTTCAACTTTTTGGATATAAAAACTCATTCGATAAACATATTTTGAGTATTTTTTTTATAATGCAGAGTTTATAACCTACATAAATAGTAATAAAATTCTTTGGATTTCAAGGAAAAAAAAGAAATTTTTTTGATGACAATTATCAATGTTTTACTGGTCAGCAGAATTCTAGAATATTTTTTCTTGGATTAGTGATCTTTTTTAATAGAAATATATATTGGATACAACAAATTTGGGAGATAATAGGCTCATAAATGATCATGAAATAAATTGGAATGAAAATATCATAAATAATTGATCAATGATTGGAATACATGACCATGAGAACAAAATTAATCGAAATTTTCATTTTGGTTCGAGAAGGATCATAGAACTTTATTAATGAATGGAAAGATAATCTACTGCCATTAAAGTATTTATTAAATAACTGAAATTAGATGATTTTAATACTATTCAAAATTCAGAAAAACTACGTTAAGGAGCTATTGAACAATAGGAAAACACTTGAGCTCACCTAGGTAAAGTAGAAACGGAGGCAGATCAGTGTCGCCTAAGTGGATAATCTGAAATCAAACGAGAAAAATTGATTAATTCAACATGGAGGACTTTAAAATAATTATAAAATTACAAAAAAAACAATTGTTTTTGAGCAACAAAGAAAAATTAATCAATTTCGTGAATGGGTTTTCCAACACGCTTTACATGGAGCTATATGAAGCCTAAATAAGTTTTTGAATAACGAGTTACATTTACATACTATTAATGAAAATAATGGTATGTTTGGTAGTATGAAAAAAAATAATTGATTAGTCATTTCTTTACGATTATGATAGGCATTTTTCTTCCAAAACGAATTAGGACAATACCCAGGTAACCATTAGAACAAAAAAAAAGTAATATTATCCGTGAAAATATTGACCAATACAATAGAGAAGTGATGATTGTAAATACCGGTATTGTGCTTCAAGTGAGTGACGGAATTTCCCCTATTTATGGTTATGATGAAGTAATACTATAATTTAAGGAGGTTACTATAGGTATTTCCTTAATTTAGAATTAAATAATATTGGTGCTATATTAATGGGTGATGTTTTGATGATCCAAGAAGGAAGTTCAGTCAAAGCTACATGAAAATTGTTCAGATACATGTAACTGAGGTTATTTGGAGTGTTTTATAGACACCTTGTCTAACCCTATTGATGGTTGATGTAAGATTTCAGCTTTTGAATCTATATTAATTGAATCTGTCCAACTTCAATACACAACTGTTTGAAAATTCCAATAGAGAAAATCATCTCTAATAAAAATTAAGACAATTCAGAATTAGAGTGGCTAGCGGTAATCAAACCCACGTCGTTAGATTGGAAGTCTAATATTTTTAGTCAACGTCGATTGATCAATTATACATCTATTGACTTCTCTATAATTCAAAACTGAACATAAAACTTTGGTTTCATTCGGCCCCATTATGATGGATGTTAAAAGTCCCAAATAAAATAAGATGAGAACGAAATCAAAATTTGATTCATAACATCTATGTTAGCTTTTTGTATTAATTTTTTTACAAAAAAAAAATTGATTTATTGATGATCCTTCTAGAAGATAGAAAATGTAAACTAAAACTTTTCTAGTTATTTCGTTTTTAATTTATGTTTAACGAAATCCTTAGAAAAATTATTATATTTCACCAAGCTCAAATAATATAATATGTCAACGCCTTTAGTAAACCAGATTTCTCGTTTAAAAACAATTTTGCTTAAAATTTTTCTATACCAAACAAAAAATAGAACTGAAAATTTAGTTATGATTAGAAAATACTTTTTTGGCTCCATCCATGGGTTTTCTTGTTATGCTTATCGAATTGTAAATCGTTTTCCAATTCAAAAATTATTTTTCTGAATTCATAATCCAAATTTACAATTAATAGAGTCTTTGGATATAAATTATGAGAATCTTTAATCTTCTTTGAACTTTTCATTGAAAGATAAGACTAAATCTTTTTAAGAAATACAGTTTTTGATCAGAAGATTAATTACACCGAGAGACCCTTAACTACTAATGATGTTAAAAGAACTAATCACTCTTTAGCACTAAACTATATCCGCTACAATGACATTTTATGTATACAATAATTTATATAAAAATTAAGAATAAAGTAGGGAAGGATTTTTCAAAGCCTTTTTGTCTAATGAAACCTAATAAGTATCCTTCTCGATCAGGAGAGATGGCTGAGCATACTAAACCATTGGCATTCCTCTCCTTCCTTCCGCTTTTAAAGATGTGAAATAGATTAAATTCTAATTAAATTTGCATATTTCCATTAATTAAATAAAATAATAAAAATCTTTATGTTTTATTCTTCATGTACCAGCTTACATCATAGATTATTAGATAGGAATCCAAATATGAAGAGAGAAATAAAGAATATAACTACAGTTTATAAAAAAAGTTTGATAGTGAGCATTACATAATCTCCAAGATTTTACCTTTTAAAAAAGAATAAATTCTCTCTTTTATCTCAACAAAAAAGTAATTTCAACAACATGTATCATGCATTACCGTAGATCAACTCATCACTACATTATCTACATGGAATACATATTTAATAAGAAATTTGGTTGATTATGGAGATATAACTATTAATAAGGGTATTTTTTTTGAGCATGAATGGCATTTTACACAATTCAAGAAATATACAGATGAATTTGTATATCATATAGAACATATTTACCCGGATAAAGAAACATATGAAGCAGTATTTGGACCTGATACTAAGGAATTAACGGCTTTTGTTTGGATAATCAGATGTTCTCCAAAGTTGAAACATTTTATATGGTAAATTATTTATGGGTATTTATCGGATAAGAGGAATCTTAATATGAGAGATATTAAATGTGATACAAAGTGTTTTCGATGTTGAGTAGAGGAGGAAACAATAAATCATTTCTTTTGAATGCCCCACCCCAACAATTCAAATATTGGCCCTATCAAAAATTCTAATAATTCCAAACAATTTCCTATGTAGTTGGCCTTTGCTAATATAAATTATTTTGTTTTTGGAGAATAGGATGATATGCTGATGGTCATCATTTTGTGTAGATTCTTTGGTATGGAAATGACATAATGATATCGTCTGATGACAAAGACCCCCACAATTCCTTATAGATGGTCGAAATAGAAGCATTACTTTGGAATGAAGCATATGTATCAATGTTGCAAAAGGAGACAAAAATTCTCCTAGGAAGATAGTGCTTTACGGATGGATCTTGGAAGGATAAATATGTATTCTCTGGATAAGGCTGACATAGTACACTAAAAGATTTTGAAGGATTAATGCGGAAAAGAAATGTAAAAGTCAGTCTCTCACCTCTGCATGCGGAATTTATATTTTTATATGGGTGATGAAATGTATAAAAACTCTTAGACAATTTTAGTGACTTTTGCGACATTTTTTCTAAATTGGTGAAAATAGTTTCAGAACTAGAAGAATGACTTGATTTTACAACATATTGGACGAAATATAAAGACTAAATAAAAAGTTTCAGCATGTTTGAGATCATGCACGTACTCTAAACTCAAATAAATAATTAAATTTTTTTCATATATTGCTCATAACCAACTGTCCTGTTTTGTTTATATTGACACGGAAGCTCCAGTTTGGTTAGCAATATTTTAATTGAGTATGTAACTTGATGTCAAAAAAATTACGTTTAAAATATTAATATAATGAACCAATAATATCATAAGTTACATCTTTTAAATATTGAATATAGGACACAATAACACTTAATCACTAATCCTTAAACTAAACACGAAACCAAACCACACCACAACATTACTATGATGGTTTTCTTTCAATTTGTAACAATCGTTTCAGATTTATAGAATTTTATCGTTCGGATATCACTATTTCCAATTATAGATATCCACCTAGCTGATCTGATCAATTAATTTTGTACGCGTTGTTTTGTCATTTATCATTTGTTTTCGGCCAATAAATTCATGTATCATTGTTGGCAAAAAAGTCATGTATCATTTTGAGAGCAAGTGAACGCTAGATTGCTAATAGAAAATAGTGTTCATAGTTGTAATACAAACTTTTGAAGGAATGGTTTCCTTTTGTTGAAACCAGATTTTGTTAAATCATGATTTTGAGGTTGAACACAAGGTTGAAAGTCAACATTTAAGCGTTGGACTTCAAAAAGTTCGCGGGAATGTTTCTTGTTGTGATGACGTGGAAAGTTTTATGGTTGTAAGCTGAAGTAACAACATAATAAGGAAATTACGTTAAGGGGTTTGAATATAAAGATAAATCAGGTGGATTTAAACTTATTCAAAATACAACTAAGATTATGAGCGATATAAAGAGTTGAAGAAGTTGTTTTGTATTTTTTAGGCTTTGAGAGATTTAAAAACGTGTCTGCAAAGTCATTGAGCAAGAAGAAAAACGTGAGAGATATTAGATTGATTTTTTAGGAGATTAGAGATTGGTCAGTGACAATTCACGTGTGTGTGAAGGCATGTAATTCTGATTAGAGAGAAACATGTGTTCTTTGTTTATAAGATTTCTAAAAAACAATCTTGTTTGGAAGAAGCAAATGTGTTCTTGTATATGTATCTGTGTTCTAGGTTTTACATTTGGTAGCAGAACAGGTCACCTCTTAGATTAGTTAATCTATACACATGTTGAGATTCTGTAACAAACATGGATTCATCAAAGTAGCTATTGGTTTTTCAGAGAACTCTAATGCTTGACAAGAATAACTTTGGGCACTGGAAAGTAAGAATGAAACAACGACTCAAAGGGATTGATGAAGATGTCTTGTCAGCTGTAGAACTTGGTTGGACAGAACCCACAGTCGACACCGTCAATGGTGAGCTAGAATATAAACCCAAAGATATGTGGACAACAAACTAAAAAGTTAGGATCCAAATTCAACTCCAAAGCAATTTCTGAAATTTTCAATGCTATTGATTCTGACCAATTCAAGCTTGTTTAGGGTTGTGTATCAGCTAAAGAGGTTTGGAACACATTGATTGATTACTATGAAGGAACCGATGATGTCAAAAGAACTAGATTGGATTTTCTTGCCTCTCAGTTTGAGAATTTGAGGATGAAGGATGATGAATGTTTACTGTTTAGCTCAAACTAACTTTATCGCTAACAAAGCTATTGTCTTAGGGAAGAATTATAAGGATAAGAAGTTGGTTAAGAAGTTAATCTGATGTCTTCCTGGAAAGTTGTCATCATAGAAGGCTTTATTGAAAGTGGGTGTGAACACTGATGAGATGAAATTCGCACAACTTGTTGGAATTATCAAATGGAAAAGATGGAATCATTTTTTCATCGCCCCAAAAGTGTGAAAGATATTGCATTTGCTGCTGAAAAAGAATTTGATCATGTAAAAGCACTACATGAAAGTCTAACTCGGCAAATAAATGATAGTATTGGTTCATTGGCTCGTAATTTCAAACATTCTTTAAAATGAATTGAGAGTGGTCAAGGAAGAAGCTCAGACTCACATCGTAACATGAATCAAAAGAGCAGAAGAAGCGATGTTCAATGCTATGAATGTGAAGGGATTGTACACTACAAATCAGAGTGTCCACTCACCAAACGTAAGGAGCTTAAATGTAGTGAATGTAAGAGATATGGGCACATCAAAACAGAGTGTCCAAACCTTCAGAAGAGAGATGATAAAGCGTTTCTAAGTTTCAGTTACACTGACTCCGATGAAGAGGCTAATAAAGACGGGATGCCCAATATGTTGCACTGATTAGCAAAAATGAACAAACTCAGATTCTGATTATGATGATGATGAAGATATAAACCAAAGGTGGAATACCGCAAACTCTATGACAGTTGGGTTGAGTTGAGCAGTTAGAATCTGCCAAGAATAAGGTCATGCTAGAAGCTCATATTAATATAATGGAGATGGAAAAACATGTGACACTTGAAACATTGACTTTTTCAAGGTCGGATAATGAGTTGCAAAAGAACAGACAAGCTGCACAGAAAAACACACTTGAGCTAGAAGCAAAGATAAGTAGACTGTCAAAGCTTTTTTCGCAGGAAGTAGAAAAGAACAGAGTCTTGAACATAGTTTAAGAGACAACCACAGGAAAGCGAAGATGTTGAACACGGGAAGAAAAGACTTGGCTCAATCTTGGCAATGGGACAACCTCCAAAATTTAACTGAGGGCTTGGATACAAAGAATACATAGTAACAAATCAGGTAATCAATACTCAAAGTCATATATGATTGAAATTTTTTGTTCGTGTTGAGCATGTTCTTGTTGAATCTATTCTTTCTGAGCCTATTTTTACTATTGAAACAAAAATAGATGTGCAACCTGCACCATAGACAAACAAAGTTACTAACTTGTATTTGCAAAACGTGTGTTATTGTCAAAGCTCAAAATAAGGTTTAGCAAGCACGACTAACAAACAAAGTGGTTGGAACTGTTAAGAATCAGAGATTCAGCAGAGGGTGTTATTCGTGTGGCAAAAGAGGACATATTGCAAGATATTGTGATGAACGCATTAACGATATTCGACAAGCCTATAAAAAATAACAATTACTTCATTGAACCAAGGTATTATGGAAAATTTTGGATAGCTAATTTTTTATGTATTCAGAGGATGACAAAGATAGTAGTGAAGATGATTTTGAAGTAATTTGTAACTCAGATCAGTTAAGTTCAAAAAATAAAGAGTATGTCATTTTTTGAAGATGGTGAAAATGGAGAAAAATCCAAGATTGTAATAGTTTTTTGTGACTTGTTCAACGTGAAAACATGCATTGCAGAGATACAAGTGTTAATGAAAGAGAGCTCCATAGATATGCAGTCAAGAGTGCATCTCAACAGTCTTCAACCCTCATGAGTACCACCTATGAAGTTTCAAATGTAATAGATGAAAGCATGCTGGTTGAGAAACTACATCATGTTTGAAAGAGGTGGTCTGCTCTGGCCAGGTCTATGTTTTATGTAAGTATGCACACAAGTAGGAGGAGCGATTTGAAGGATATTCATAATTTAGGGGGAGCACAACATCTTTAGAGGAGCACGACATCTCTTTGTCTAATGCCGAATCGTTGCTTATTATTGGTTCTTTGATTGGCTATAAGTGCAAGTGGTTTGGTTGACATACTCATATAAAAAGAGGGAAATTGTTGAGACCAGATTTGTTAAAGTAGTATTTTGAGGTTGAACACAAAGTTGTAAGTCAACACTTAAGCGTTGATTCAAAGAGTTCGCAGGGAACATTTTTGTTATGATGATGTGGCAAGTTTTATGGTTGTAAAGCTGAAAGATAACATAGAATAAGAAAATTATTTCAAGTTGTTTAATGATAAAGATAAAGATGAATCATGTGGATTTGAGTTTATCTAAAATACATCTAGGATTAGGAATTCTACGAGCGATATGAAGAGTTTAAGAAGTTGTTTTGTGTTTCTTTAGGCTTAGAGAGATTTAAAAAACGTGTCTGCAAAGTCAAAGCGCAAGAAATAAAATGTGAGATATATTAGATTGATTGTTTAGGAGATTAGAGATTGGTCAGTGATAATTAACGTGTGTGTGAAGAAGTGTAATTCTGATTAGACATAAACATGTTTCTATGTTTAAAAGATTTCTAATAAAACAATCTTGTTTGGAAAAATCAAACGTGTTCTAGTTTTAGACCTTTCATGTTGAAGCTCGAGTCAAATAATTATAGTTAATTATTATATAATATTTTAGTCTAGAAAATCAATTGCATAGGTGACTAATGTATATAATAATATAATATGAAATATATAAAGAAATGAATAGTTCAATTACAAGTGGTTGAAAAGAAGAATTACTAATATCATTATAATATACTAAAATTTAAAACTATTTCTATCGACCAACCCGAGTTGGATAAAATACTTAATGTGAAACATGCATCCACATTAACATGGGTAGAGACTCTTGATTTGTTTTGTATCTAAAATGACATAGTTGGTGTATATATATTCATTTCGTAATGGAAAGTATGAACACAAATTTAAGTTCAACTGACATTTCCATTTTATAATATTAGAAATTTATTGCTTTCCAAATTAACATACCATTGTTATAGAGTAGTAACTGAAGACCAAAAAAAAATAAGTTTGATTTATAACTCTTCTTTTTGGACATATTATTCTTTTTATAATTATGTATAATAAAGTAGAATAAAACAAAAACATCTATTGAAACCTATATAGCTATAACTAACAACTTAACATTTGGAGTCAAACACATGCATTTATAGTATTTTACTTACATAGATGTCTCTACCAACTTCGCCGATATGACAAAGCAAAAAACGGATTGCTTACAGAAATAAAATGATTGTTTCATGCTCTTCTAATTTTTTTCTGCTATATTATAAATATCATTACGAAAATGACGTTGAAGTTACAAGATGATGTTAAAGCAAGCTGTCACGCCTCTATTCTTGATTACACGGTAAAAAAGTTTTTAAACATGTAATCAAATGACAACCGAAGCTGAAACCGTTCTGTTTCGAGGGGGAAGATAACCGTTACGATATGGTCTTGAAAAGTCAGATAAAAGATCAAATCAGATGGACAAGAATGGGGAGACCCGAAGACCAGATATTGAGGAACACGACGTTAGCAAGAAATAGACACAAACCCGCTCAATGATTGCCCTCTATGTCTGGGATGGGAAAGATCTGAAACCTAATTCCGGCAAAGATAGGAAAACATGGACCACATGTTCTTAATAGCACTGTAGAAACAAGTGGGCCTAAATTGATTTAACTCTCGCCCCAATATCCAGATCTTGTAAACAAAGAAGAGATTTTTTTTTCCGTTATGTATTAGTGCCGGTCAAGTTATACAAAGTCTAGTATGTTTATGAGGTATTTTCATAAGCCTATAGAAACTAGGAACCTAGTTAGGGCTATGAATAGCCTAAAACCTCACAAGTTATTCATATGGTTCAAAACAAAAAGAGAGATTGAGATAAAAAGCTTTGTGACTCATCTTTCAAGTATTGTATTAAGACTTTTTTTGCAAATCAAAAGATCATACGTTTTGGAGAGATTGTGTTCATTCTAAATTAAAGCTTAAATTCAAGGTTAAAACCTTACAAGCGCTCAACTCACCCAATCGTAAATTTCCTCCAGATACAAGGTGCGACCCCAAGCTTCATGAATTGAAATCAAAGAATCTCCACAGCCTTACTCGATTAAACCTACATTTCGAATCAAGACTCACAAGCAACGCCAATCAACACGAAAAAGGAGGAAGAAGAGCTAATTAAAGCATCACTCAATAGTAGATCACCTAGTTTGACTTTATGGGTAAGCAACTCCACAACGGAGTTTGAGATCCAAGGACCTCTAGCTCAGTGGGGGCATACCCATAATACCTTGGATCGAGATGGCAAAAAGCGACATTTGGGTACCACACCCATCGAAATAACCTAGATGTTGGGAGAGGAGAGACTTTGATCGGTGGAGAGAAGAAGTGGAGAGCCGGCCTAATCGCTAGAGAAGCCAAGACACTGTACATGACCACCTCAGAATGGAACTAAGGCCGGAGCTACAAATTCGCATACCCATTGCAGAACGGAAACTTTTCACCAATGGCAACCGCACATGGAGGGAGGTGGACTAGGCGGGATAATCTATTCTAGGCCCTCTCGCAGCGACAAACGGCGTCATAGAGGCAAGGCGGCAAAGAAAGTTCAAGTCAACGAGCGCTAGGTTTTGAGAGAGAATAATTGGGGCCAATGTTCAAGAAATCGCTAGGCGGTAACTAGGTGCTTTATAGAGGACTAACGACTAGACTGATTATTTGGAGCTTAAAGAGGCCTAGTCGTTAATTAATTATATATATATATATATATATGATATTTATATGAAATATTTTAGTTTTTAAAGTAAAAATACAAAATTATTGTTATAAATTATCAAAATTAGATATGTAAAACAAAAAAAATTAGATAAATTTGAGGATCTATACTAATATTATTGCTTAAATTAGCATATGTAGACTAATTTAGATCGATTTTAACTGATTCGAATTCTTTAAATTGATTTGAATCGTATAAATAAGTATAAATCAGATTTTAGGAAAATCGTTTCAAAAATGACCAAGTTGCCGCGTAGTCGAGGGTCTCGGCGCCGCCTAGACCAAATTTTAGAACCTTGATTGGGGCTGTGTGACTTCACATGAGCACAAAATACTATCTCGAGAGAGAGAATAACTAGGACTGTGTGACTTCACACTAGCATAAAATACTCTCTCGAGAGAATAATGTTCTTCTATTTAATCAGTTAATAAAAGACTAGACATCTATTCTATTTGTTTAGATTCCTATTTTAATCTATTTAAAAATAGTGTAGGCCAGACCATTGCTTTTAACTAGTTTCTTTATTTTATTTTACCTAAATTAATTATTATTAAATATATACACTAACCTAAAATTAAGAAAATAAATAACTAATCTATTTTTTAAAAATAATCAATTCAGTTTATATTTACACTAAATTTGAATGACTAACCAATTATATTTTATTTACTAATATAAAAAGAATTATATGTGACTAAAAATCTATAGATATACAATTGTACTTTAATCCAAATGCAAGGAACAAATTCTTCAAAACCTTCACCAAATAAATAATATAGCTCTTATAGATAGAGTATTAAAACTATATACATATATGATAAAATAAATATTAATAATTAGTTACTATGGATCATATTATTATTGATATTTTTATGAGTATAGTTTTAATAACTATTCCAACAAACATGTAAAATTTTTTATCAAAAATAAAAATAATTGAAAAATATAGAATTTTTTTTAAGTTAGACTTGGGCATTGAGATACCCTTGGAATATGTGTTAGATATTTTGAATTTGGTTTTAATTTATATTATATCCTAGGTCTCATTTTGGTAAATTTGTAAGTATGGATCATATTCAGATATAACGCATTGATTTTGGTTCTAATTTCTACGACATCCTAAAATCCATAAAGTAAACATATATCATTAGAATTTGGGTTATATTGGTTCGGTTCAAATACATCCAAAGTTAAATCCAAAATTTTAAAGCAAAACATAAGAAATAAATACTTATTTAAATAAAATTAAATATTTAAAGTACTTATTTTTAGATATCATTTCTAAAAATATATAATTGAATATTTGAAATACATATTTATATTTGTGATTATTTAAACTTTTGGATCGGGTTTTTGAATTGTTTCTGGTTTTTCAGTTTTCGGGTTATCCATTTGGGTTCGGCTAATAACACTTCGGGTTTAAATCTTTTGTACCACCCTACAAGACTCATTCTGGTATTTCTTACATTTCGGACTGAGTATGTACGAATCAGATTTTTTTTTGGATTTGATTTGGACTTCAGGTTACAACCAAACTTACTTCAAATAAAGAAAAAATGATAATATAAAATTTTTATCTAATTTTTTTTTTTGCGCAGGTTAAAATTTAGTTTAAGTGTTAAATAAGGTTTGCTGATCTAGCAAAGATTATGATCAAAATTTATATGGTCAAATTAGGCGACCTGACTCGTCGTAAGAGATATGGGTTTCTGGTATTTTGGGCTGAATTATAATACAAATATTAGTTAAAGATAAAAAATTATATGGCCGAACTAAGCGACCTAACTCGTCGTAAGAGAAATAGGTTTCTAGCTTTTGGGCTGAATATATACATATGGACCGTTCTGGAGACTGGAGAGTGAAGAGGGTAAGGGAGATAAGACGTCGATATGTTTTCGTGCTGATCTCAAAAGTCACTATGAACTAAGAACAATAATTACATTGTAGATTTGAACTAGGTCGATTATAATGCTCTCATCATATGGTTAAAGACAAATGTGATGTTGAGTGCTTGCTGGTACTAAGACAACTTTCTGAAAAAAAATAATGTTTTTTTGTCATCAATAAAATAATAACACACTCTATAAAGACAATGTAAACAAATTGAGAAATTTGTATTTATGTGAATGACATAGGACGGCTGACATCGTGCAAGGCTTTCTATCCATGTACTTGAGTTCTTGGCACATGTATGATCACAAAATGCCAAATTTCTCTTTGCTTTTGTTAAACTATTCCAAATACTCCTTCATTTCATTATAATAGATGTTTTAAGGAAACAAAATGCTTCATAAAAATAAATGTTTTGTGTTTTCTATAAAAATATTGCAAACTTTTAAAAAAATTAAATGATTTTATTGAGTTACTATTGGTCAAAAATTATTGAAAATTAAAAATTATATAAATCAATCCATTTATTATAGTGGTTTAATGCATTTTATCAATATGTGTGAAAATCCTAAAAATCTATCTATATGAAAGAGAGGGAGTATAGTGTAAATACAGCCCATTCTTCAGATTCAATATTTCACCATTTTGAGTAATATATTATTAATATCATGTGTAGTTGTCGGAAGGTCTTCATGCATTTCATAGCCATATAAATGGATTCAAATTCCAAGCGTAGGAGTGTGAGGCAACTCCTTGTATTCCGAGCTACTGCATATTCAATTTTAAACAGGATCTTGCAAAGAAAGCTCCGACTTGATGGAAATACATTTAGGCTTTAAATTGGTACTCATCTTTAACTTGAGTTCATCCAATTTATACATATTGGTATTGTTCATACGTTTAAGGCATGTTAAACTGCCTAAAACTCTGTACAAACTAGAAATAGAGTTGCATGAGCCAAATGCAAGTATTAATGTGTAAACCGAATCTTTAAAACTGGTTGTAGATTTATGATGTCTTTTATTTACCTTTATGCACAATCGGATAATCTCAAAATCTACTTAGGCAAACTAACAATTGGAGAAGATAAATAATAAATCAAACACGAACCGGAAAAGGTTGAACACATGCTGTACATCCACCATTGTTTATGAGCAATCTCCGTATTAATCGGGTTGAACTTGAATGTTTTTTTTGGTAATCAAAGAGAGGTTCTTTCTAGTCTAAATCCCCAATTCAATTTTTTCTTCTATTTCATATAAATATAACGAAAAATCAAAGATGTGTAGAAGCTTTGTTAATGGTTTATAGGCGATATAAGAACTATAAGAAGGTTTGTTATTGGTTCTCAAATGAAACCTATTGCATATATATTATTTTTTTCTTTTCCATTTCTTGTTTTCCTAATAAGTAATTACTTACGATATACATTTAAAAGTGATTATTATAAAACCAAAGAGAAAGTAATAAATAGTTATATTCCATAGTTGTAAAGAGGCCACAGGACACGGGCAGCACACCTCTCTACCGTCAGTCCATTGTAGAGTAGATGACTTTTAGAGTTCACAAGCCAAACCGCTCTTCTTTCTCTACCGCTTTTCGTGAACTCAATAAAATGTCAATACGCCTCTCTCCTCTTTCAATTTTTCTCATTTCAAATTTACTTTATGAAAATGATCGATGCTTATAGGTGTATATTGAAATGGTTTCAGTAAGTGAAATTTTGGTAAGAAGTAAAATAAGTAATTTGCATGTTAAATGATTTTAAATGTAAGTCATACTTTCTAACATGTTAAATAACTTACACTAATAGTACGCCCTAGTTAAAAATTTACACCAATAGCAATAATACAAATAAGAAGTACAAACTATAGTAAATTTATCGTATATTTTAAAATCTAATGAAAATTTATTAGAAAAAATGCATGATATATTATAATGCTTAATTAAAAAATATGCATGAAATAAAATTTTAAACACCAAAATACGAAAACTTTATATCATTTTAGTATCAGTTTTCATCATATTGTAATTTTAGATTTAAAAAACCAATATTTTCAAAATCTATACTTCATATATTTTTATAGTTCGACTTTGGCTCCTAAATACATAGGCACTGCACTGTCTGCATACACTAACTAAGACCAATTAATTTTTGCAAGGTGCTAATCCATTTTTTCCAACTTTTTTTCTTCTCATTGTCTTGGTGAAGTGTCTTCATTCTCCGGCAACTCTGTCAGTTCTCTGAAAAGTTCCCAGCACCCCCGTTTCTCTTGGATTGAGCATACTTGACAGACCAGTTTCGATTTGGCAATGTATCTCTCCTCTGCAATTCGGGTAGATCCTTAGCAGCGGTGGATGCCTACAAAAACTTGAGGTTTTGGGTGGCTGATTGGTTCTTCGGTTGATATGCTCTATTTGAGAGCAACGGAAAGAGGCTGGAGTCTGCTAGCCAGTAATTGAGACTCAAGGTTTTATGGCAGATCTTGTGAAGGATTTCGTTGACGACGGGACTTCCTGGGAGATGACGGTTCTTATGGTTTGTATCCCTTTCCGGCATGAGCTCTCGGACCTGTGAAGATGGAGGCGCTGTGGTGGATTTGGAAAAGGTTAGGATTTTGGGAGTCGGGTTCCTCATACTTTCCATTGCCCCAAATGAGTGACTCTAATTTTTGAGTGGAGCGGTGAGATGCTAGGTGTAACGAACTGCTCTAGGAGTAATTTTAAATTCGAAGGAAATAAATCGTGAGAGGTTTAATTGTACAAGAAGTGTATTTTTCTAGGTGTGGAAACACTTGTATTCATGAGGGTTGGAAGAATGAGCCACATTTTTGACTAAGTGTCGGATGTTCGTTAAACACGTAGAGCGATCAAAGTCTAAGTAAGAGAATTATAGACTTCCAGTTTAACTATTGGAAATTTTGGCTATCGGAGAATGCTGGTTCTAAAAAAGGCAAGTTTGATCAGGTGTAACTGACGAGATTATACGAAAGGAAGGTCGGGTCTGCGGGAGTCATATAAGGCAATAAGCGTAGATATCATTGGAGCCATTGGTGATAAGTTTAACCAAGCTAAATAAATAAACAACACTTAATGGACGGCTTGGTGAGCAAGTCCTGAAATAAGTATAAAAGGAGACCTCTAGCCTTCATTTCTCACTCAACTCATAAAGAAGACTTAGAGAGAAGCCAGAGCATGAATGAAGTTTTAGAGAGAAGATTTCGAGAAGAAGGATCGAACAAGGAGGAGTCTAGGAGTTCTTCGCCATAAAACGCATGAAGGTTCAGAGCCTTCGATCTTTAAGATCAATCGAGGTGAGGATTTGATTCGTGGCAGTCCAATATGAATTGTTTTACTTGGTTTGATTCATTAGGAATGGGTTTAATTTGGAATTCAAATCGTTTACAGAAAGTTTGTTCGTTCCGTTCATAAGAAAATTCATGATAGAATTCGTTTATGAAATGTTCGTTCATTGTTTTCTTAGGATATGCATGCTAAATTTGGTTGATTGATTAATAAGTTGGCTAAGTCGTTTATTCGAAAAATGGATGTTTGATCTTGAAACCTAGTCATGAATTTTATAATGTGTTTAAGGAAAGAGTAGCTGAATTTAGTTAATTAAGGAAATTGTTAAGTAACGGCTATGGGCCTTTGGGTTGAAGGTTTGGCTATGGGCCATAATGGACCAACGGGTCGCAGGTACGGCTTCGGCCTTAGGTACGGCCGCATGTATGGGTATGGCTGCAGGTACGGCTACGGCAGGTACGACTACGGCCGCAGGTTTGTCTACGGACATAGGTTGGCTTCGGCCAAAGGTTTGGCTACAACCAAAGGCTGATGGATCTTCAGGTTGGATTGTTAGGAAATGTTAAAGTAAAGGAATGATAGAACTGGATGTTAGGTTTTTTGTTTTGATGCATGAAAATGGATAAGTAATAGGAAAAATAGCTAAGTAAGAAATGACGGAAAACTAATTGCTAAGTTGGTAGAATAGATCTCCTAGGTTGTTTGGTTGGAATGTGGAATTTGATTGATTGTTTATTGGACTGTAGTGGGCGGTATTGAATGTCCTCACTAAGTACTTTTGTATGCTCATGTCTCCTTTTGTGATGCAAGAGACGAGTAGTTGTTTGGACCAGAGCACAAGACGATGAAGACCATCAGGACGGGGTATTCAGTATTGCGATTGTTATGGAATTTTCATGTGAATTTTTACGAACCTTATTTCATACGATTATGATATATTTACTCGGATTTATTATTAAAATTGCAATATATACTTATGTTTACTTAATGAAAGATTTCCAGTTTTTTTTTACTTGAAATTTCTCGTACGACTTCGCAAAGATTTTCGGGTTGGGGCGTTTTAATTTGGTATCAGAGCAGGGTAGGCCAGTCAGTTCTGTCATGGCTGGCCGCTTTCGAAAATTGGATTTGTGTGTAAGGGTGGAAAGATACCGACAGTCTATGTCTCGCGCAAAGGATGTGTGGTATGATGTTTCTAGGGTATATCTTAGTATGTTTTTATAACTTTCTGGAGGTACTCTTTCCCTTAACACATTGTAAATTTCCTGACTAGGTTTCAAGATCAAACATCCATTTTTCGAATAAACGACTTAGCCAAACTTATTAATTAATCCACCAAATCTAGCGTGCATATCCTAAGAACACAATGAACGAAGATTCCATTAACGAATTATATCATGAATTTCCCTATGAACGTAATGAACGAACTTTCTATAAACAATTTCAATTCCAACTTAAACTTGTTCGTAATGAATCAAACCAAGTAAAATAATTCATATTGGACTACCACGAATCACATCTTCACCTCGATTGATCTTAAAAGATCGAAGAATCTTAACCTTCATGCATTTCATGGCGAAGAACTCCTCGGCTCCTCCTTTTTAGATCCTTCTTCTTGAAATCTTCTCTCTAGAACTTCGTTCATGCTCTGGCTTCTTTCTAATTCTTCTTTATGAGTTGAGTGAGAAATGAAGGTTGGAGTCTCCTTTTATAATTATTTCAGGACTTGCTCATCAAGACGGCCATTAAGTGTTGTTTTCCTTATTTAGCTTGGTCAGACTTATCATCAATGGCTCCAATAATATCTATACCTATTGCTTTATATGACTCCCGTAGACCCGACCTTTCTTTCGTATAATCTCGTCAGTTGCACCTGATCAAACTTGTCTTACTTAGAACCTGCATTCTCCAATAGCCAAAATTTCTATAGTTAAACTAGCACTCTATGATTCTCTTACTTAGACTTTGATCGCTCTATGTGCTTACCGAACATCCGACACTTAGTCTAAAATGTGGCTCATTCTTCCAACCCTCATGAATGTAAGTTAGAAAAATACGCTCCTTGTACAATTAAACCTCTCATGATTTATTTAATTCAAATTTAAAAATACTCCGGGAGCGGATCGTTACAAACTCTCCCCCACTTAAATGAAATTCGTCCTCGAATTTAGCCTTGACCAACTGATGAACATATAGCGACTCTGGAGCACCGCTCATATTTTTTTTTGCAAGTAAATTACCGCTTTCTACCATCCCACATTTCCTTCGTCACTTTTAGCAGTAGATTTTTTTTCCCACTTTGATTCAACATGTTGTTTGATTCCAAAAACAAATTATCTTCCAGTTTGATTTTTTTAAAAATCTAAAAGAGAAATGATGCCATGTATTCTCCAGTTTATGACAAGTGTACTCTATGCTCAATGCTTTTCGGAAATACCATCCAAAATCCGAACCGAAACTTTCGTCTGGTTTGACATGGTGCTAACAAAACTTAATGAAATCTCACCATCTTTTTTTTCCCAACTAAGCACACTTATCCACTACATCCTCTCTTAAACTGAAATGTGCATCCTTAATTAAGTAGACCACTGTAATCCGTAGTGATCCCTAGAGATTTGTTATTCATGGACAGTCCATCAAAAAAAATACATTGTGATTAAGTTCCCCTTCCATTCAAGCATTGGTAACTTGCAGCAACCCACTTGGTGTCTAATGATCTGGTTTAATCCGTTGTTATATCAGACTTTCATCCACCCATAGCAACTGCTTCAAATAATAATCCTTTAACTTGCAGCATTTCAACAATTACAATCAGTTGTTCTGTTTTCTTCTCTACCAAAACATTTTCCTTTATGCGACTAATCGCATCTGCCACTAGATTAACCTTCTCCGAGTAATGGCTATCTCCAAATCTAGTCCATGACTATCTCCATTCATCTTCTTTGTCTTGGTTCATCTTTGGCTGACACTGCCGTCTCATCCTTGACTTCTTGTAATCCAACACGCTTCCATGCTATACTTTGATCAGGCCAGTAAGTCAACTTGATAAATGCTTCCTTACTCCGTGCACTCATCTCATATGTCACGACAATTACTCGCATCATTCTCAACGGCTCATTCAACCCCTCTTCTTCCTCAACCACCAAAACAGGTAGGTGCTATCAAATTCTTTTAAAAATTGAAACACCAAATTCAGATCTTTGATGAGTCAATGCATAAGTATTTTTACATGGATGGTACTATCACTGCCATACTCATCCGCCGAACTTTCGAAACCACATAACTTCCTTTGCATTGTCTCGTTCACCATACGATACATCTTTTCCCGTTTACCCATTCAATATATCAACCACTTGCAACACCTATTACAAGTTGTCAATTCTTAGCCCCTAATCCGACGGAGTTTCTGATATTTATTAGATATTTTGTCCACGGAGAATTGCAGTGGTCGTGACCTTTCTTTGATTCGCACCACTCTTCCTTTGGGCGCCAAGTAGCCTAAGAACCCAATGCACATGTTCTAAAACTGCACTTGCTTAACTCCCATAAAAACGTTTTGCTTTTGTAGCCACTCTACCGTATTGATGTTTTGATCAACCCTCTGCTTGCTCATCTCTCGAATCCAAGATGGTCCTAAGATTACTTTGCGCTTCTTCTTCACCATCTATTTCGTTCTTATTTTGGTGCTACTGAAATCTCAATCATTTTCTCATTCCTTGAAATATCAGCTTTTCTTTTCCCATTCAATCTAACTTGCAATCTTTTACAATCCACGTTAGCTCGGGTAATGCGCAATAAGTCCACTCTAAGATTCCTTTATTCCATTTACCTAACTTGTCCACGCTTTCCACCATCATTGAAACATCTTGATAAATGACATGCGACTTGAAAATCACCATTTATGCTGCACAACCAAATTCGATCTCGTCCTCGAACTCATTCTTATGTGACCAATGTTGGTTGATTTCCTACCACAAAAAGACACCCGAAGTGGAAAAAGTTTGGCATTCACCACCACACCACTAACAAGCGAATTGACTTCATCCTTACGTCCACCTTGTGAACCCTAGTACAACGTTCTACTAACCACACACACGTTCTTGTTAAACTTTCATCGATCCATTAAGATTCCAGATAGTGTGCTACACCAACACACGAACATCCAAAACTTCATAATTCCATGAGATATTGACTTCCTTCATTCTCAGGAATTAACTTAGCATCTCTCACAATCCTAGCTTGCCAATTACTCAACTAACAATCCATATCGCATATTTCTTCGTACTTTCTACCATCATATCAACTCCTTCACTTAAGCTGACCTATCTTGATCCATCGCATACGAATTTAAGAACATTTACTTCTGCTGACCGAACCAACCCGATACCCTCATTGCCTACTTTATGAAAAAAACAATATACGACACTTTTTCATCTTTAACAAGACATAAGTTAGTTTCACTAACTTCTTGCAACTATCGAACATCCATTAATCCAGATATACCCTATCAAAAACTCATAGAGAGTATTCCTCTGAGCCGGAATCAGGTCTCTGACAAGGATGGATGGTATTTTAACAAAAATAAGAAATATTCGGTTAAATATGGCTATCAAGTCGAGAGAGTATATCTGGATTAATGGCAACAGCCCAATGTGTTTGGACCAGATGTTAATATCTTGAAGGATTTTATTGGATACTTCCTTGCCCACCCGAGATTAAGCACTTCATATGGCAAATGGTTTCAAGATGTCTCCTGGTTAGGAAGAATCTGCGGTCAAGAGGTATTCATTGCGATATTCAGTGTGAACGATGTGGAATGACGGAGGAATCCATAAATAATGTGTTTTGAATATCTTCCAGTGGTCCAAGTTTGGGCGCTCAAAAGATCCCGTCAAATCTAGCAAATTTCCCCCTACAATCGATATTTGAAAATCTGGACTATTTGTTTTGGAAAACCCCTCCATTGGTGGAGACTCATTACAGTAAGAACTCTATAAATTAATAAAGTTGGGACTGCAAGATTTTATTAATTAATAGAGTTATTAATTAATAAGAAGTATTATTATTTAGGTTTTTCTATTTTAGATATATTTTTTAAAAAATATGAAAAAAATTGATTTATATATATCTACATTAAAAGTTTTTTTTAAAAAACATTTACATTTATATTGATTTATTATATCATTTGGTGTATATTAAATATTTTCATAGAATAAATATGGTTTTGGATATAATTTTACAAAAGCTGATAAAAATATATCATATAAAATATAAATATAATTCTATTGTAAATAAAAATAAAAATAAAAAATAATGATAAGTTCATACTGATATAAAATAGGTATACATATAAATTATTAGTTTATAATTTTAATGGGACCATATATTTACATAGAGTTTTCTAAAAGTTATAATCTCACTATTTATCGATTTTTGTGATATTTTGAACCGGTCGAACTTGGGACCGCAAAAAATTATTATTTAGTGTTTATTAATTTACAGAATATTAATTTATAGATTTTCTACTGTAGTTTGGTTTGCTTGTTTACTAGGGTATATTTGAAAAGGTGGACATAATATATTTTTCAATAACATTAATAAAGATCCCAGAGATACTATTCAATTTGCTGAAACAAAATGACACTCTCGATGGAGCACACACAATAAACAAAAAGAAGGACCCCCAACCAAGGGTAGAGGATTCTAAATTCTACACACAATTTCATGATGGTGTTTCATAGATGGTGTTTCACAGATGGTTCATGGAAAGAAAAGGATAATTACTCGAGTCAAGAAAGGTTTAGTATTTTAGAATATTTTGATGGATTGATGGGGCAAGAAATTCAAGGCCTAGTAAAACGCTCCAACCCGGAAATCTTTGCGAAGTCGTAAGAGAAATTCTAAGTAAAAAATTGGAAATCTTTCATTAAGTAAACATAAGTAAATACTATAGTTTTAATAATAAATCCGAGTAAATATATCATAATCGTATGAAATAAGGTTTGTACAAATTCATATGAAATCCCATAAAAATCTCAATACTGAATAACATGTCCCAATGGTCTTCATCATCTTGCGCTCCGGTCCAAACAACTACTCGTCACCCGCATCACAAAAGGTGATTACACTACTTCGGTTCAAAACTGCTTCGATTTTGACATGTGGTTACACTACTTCATAGTGTAAAATATCTGGTTATTCTGACGAACGTCTTCGTCTAGAAAACTTACCGCAAATGGTCTTAAACCCTTTCATTAAAAATGAGTTCCAACAATCTCCCACATGAATAGAAATAACTCTAAGCTCTAGACGACTCGATAAACTTGACAGACTTTACCTAGACAAGACTCAACAAGACTTAACTAAGGACTTTTGAGAGTCAAGTGAAAAATCCACTGCATGATGAGTTGTTAGCAATTTTTTAGCCTTGAACTAGTCATTGTTAATAGCTATCGGATTTACTCGGTCAGATAGTGAACATTATGTCTTGAACCACCTTGTTTTGGTGTGAACCTAGACAATAGGTAAAACAAAGCTTCATTCTCTCACATAATTAGTTTCTCTATTGTGTTCATTTGGCCGTAAACATTCCTGGATAATCATGGGTGAACTTAGAGAATATAGCTTTTCCTTCATTCTTCCAGAAATCGGCCCCATTTCACACTCACAAGGTAATTTTCCATTAGTTTTGTTTAGAGGAGTATCATGTACTACTCCATTCATATCTTAAAGAAAATGGACACAAATCATTAAAACGGTGAAGCATAAGAGAAATTCAAAATATTCAAGAAGCTTATGGAACAAGAAACATGAAGTGTCATCAAACACTTCGAAATGATAGGGGTGGGGAATTTTGCTCTCAAGAATTTCAAGCTTCCTGTGATGATCATGGTATTAAACGTCGTCTAACTGCTCCATATTCACCACAACAAAACGAAGTTGTAGAAAGACGTAATCGAACCCTAATGGAGATGACCAGAAGCATTATGAAACATATGGTGGTTCCAAATTATTTGTGGGGAGAAGCAGTGAGACACTCAACCTACCTTATCAACAGAGTCGCAACAAGGACATTGAAGATACAATCACCATACGAGAGCTTGAAGAAGAAGAAGCGAGATGTTGCGCATCTACGCGTGTTTGGTTGCATTTGTTATGGAAAAAAAAGCAACACACCTCAAAAAATTGGATGATCGATCACGAGTCTTGGTGCACCTAGGGATAGAGCCAGGATCAAAGGCTTATCGCCTCTATGATCAAACAAACCGCAAGATAATGGTAAACAGAGACGTAATCTTTGATGAAGCCAGAGTTTGGGAGTGGAACACCAGTAGAGAAGAGACATACAAACCAGGAATGATTACGTTTCATGTCCATAATGAGACAAATGTGATGTTAATGAAGAAAACGACAATGGCAGTGAGGATCGTGGCGAAGAAGATCAGGTCTATGACGATGTAGAGGATGGTGAAGAAACAGAGTTTCCAATCTTGAGAATATCAACAAGACAAAGAATGAGACAATCTTACTTGGATGACTATGTGCTGCTCTCTAAGATGATTGAAATAGACCGAATTCTTCTCATGATCAACGAAGAGCCTTGGTATTGGAACGAGGCAAAGGAGAGAAGGTATGGAGGGATGCTTGTTAAGAGGAAATAGCATCAATAAAGAAGAATAAAACTTGGACACTCGTTGATCTAGCTGATGGCTGCAAAGCAATTGGGTTAAAATGGGTTTCTAAGGTGAAACGCAACGAAGATGGGACCACAAAAAAGTACAAAGCTATACTTGTAGCCAAAGGTTACGTCCAACGACATGTAATTTATTTTGAGGAAGTATTTGTGCTGGTTGCAAGGATAGAAATTGTGCAAGTACTCATTGCATTGGCGGCTTCAAGTGGGTGGGAGATACACCATCTTGATGTCAAAACTGCATTCCTACATGGTGAACTCAAAGAAGAAGTTTTGTTTCACAACCAGACGGCTTCAAGATCAAAGGTAATGAAAACTAAATTGTATAAGCTTCACAAATGTTTTTACGGTTTGAAGAAAGCATGAGAGGATGGAGCATTAAGCTTAATCAGATTCTTAAAGAGTTGAGCTTCACAAAAGTGCTCTAAGGAACCATCACTCTTTCATAGACGAACGAAGAGGTCGCTTCTCCTTGTGGCAGTTTATGTAGATGACTTGCTTATCATGGGATCAAGCCTAGACGATGTACAAGATTTCAAACAAGAGATGACAACAAATTTGAGATGAGTGATCTCTGAAGGCTTAACTATTATCTTGGGATTGAAGTAATGCAATTTAAAGGTGGAGTGGTCTTGAAACATGAGAGATATGCGACCAAGATACTTGAATAAGAAAGAATGGACAGTGTAATGCAGTCCATATACCAATGGACCCTGGACCGAAGCTATCAAGAGCGCCAGAAGAAGAAGCAATCAACGAAAAGGAGTTTCGGAGGAACATATGCTGCCTACGGTACTTGATTCACACTAGACCTGATCTTTCTCAATGTTTTGGTGTCCTTAGTCGCTATATACATGATTCTAAAGCGTCGCATGGAGCTGCCTTAAAACAAGTACTACGATGCCTTCGAGGGACATGTTCACTTGGTTTCTGTTACAAAAACACCAGCTTGAGAGAACTCGTAGGGTATAACGAAAGTAGTTTTAATATTGATCCAGATGATGGCAAGAGTACAACAGGACATGTTTTTTATCTGAATGGTTGTCCGATCACATGGTGCTCACACAATCAAGAGATCCTTACATTATCTTCTTATGAGGCAGAGTTTATGGCAGCTACAGAGACAGAAAAGCAGGCTATATGGCTGCAGGATCTTCTTGCCGAGATCACAGAAGATAAGGTACAAAAGGCAGTCATACGAATTGATAATAAGTCAGCCATAGCACTCACGAAGAATCCGGTGTTTTATGCACGGAATAAGCATATTCACACAAGGTTCCATTTTATAAGAGAGTGTGTCCAAGATGGACTTGTAACCGTCGAACATGTAGCTGGAAACAACAAAAGGCCGACATGCTCACTAAGGCATTTGGAAGAATCAAGTTAAAGAGATGAGAGGTTTCATTGGAGTTCAGGATGTGTCAAATGAGGTTCTTAAGCTTAAGGGGGAGATTGTTGACAATAAGCTTAAGATAACTTAGGTCAAAAGTTATCCTAATGAGTTTAGGATTAGGAAGAAAGAAATATGTGATTCCTAATGAGCTTAGGAATAATATGATTGTTATATAAAGAGATACTATGATTCTGGCATAACTTAAGAGTTTGAGTTTGAGAGCTTTAGTTTTGTGTTAAGTATCTAAAGCTATAATAAAGTGATTTCTTATTGAGATCACACTCTTGGATTCTTAGTGTTTATGATTCAATAGTTTTTCTAGAGAGACTTTCCTAGGCTATGTGTGGCGTTGAGCTCAAGGTGTTGAAGGCGAGAATGTATGTGAGCTCACGGGTCCTCTCCTATGGTTAGTACCTCATACCGTCTCTCCTGTGTCTTGTGCACGTTATTGTCAGTGACAATTACAAATTTAGACAATATCATTGAGAGCCAGCTATTCTGGAAGCTTTGAGAAATACCGGCATTCGAGAGGTAACCATGTGAATTTCACCTTCCCATCATTTACTAAAAACGGCAAACGATATTTGATGATTGGGTTTTGATTGGGTGGAAAGCACCTTTTGTAAACCTTTAGATTTGAGTAATTTTGCTAGAGTTGTTTGTAATCGTAAACCTTATTTCCGTTCCTCGGGTGATTTATATAATATTATATTAAAAAGTATATATTTCTGAATATTATGTGAATTTTACCATTCGTTTAGGAGTGTTGGCAAACTATAACACTGTTTTATTAATTTTACATAAATATCTTAAACTTCTTTGATATGAAAAGCATACAACATGGTGTTAAATAATTTATAATTTAGAAACTAATTATTGAAGAAAATGCCACATCACCTAGTTTATAATTAAAATCGCAAATCTATGGAGTAACATTTTGAATTAAATGAAGAGATTTGGGTTCGTTTGAGATTGTAAAGACCATTTGTTGACAATTCTGAACTATGTCTTTAGAGAGTATCGAAAAAATAATGTATACATGCGAAGTTGTCCTTGCAGAATATCATTTATTTATGTATGTATTTACATTCAACATTGATATTTATCTTTTTAGCAAAAAAAATTGATATTTATCATTTATAAATCAATACTATTAAAATAAAATATTTTTTTAGGTCCCCTTGATTTTTGTAAGTATTTACTTTTGTTCTATTGTGATTTGAGTATAACTAGATCATTTAACCAGCGCTACGCGCGGATATGTATATGATGATGTAGTATAAATTTTATGATGATTTAAATTATTAAACATAAAGAATTGTTAGATTTTTATTTTGTTAACATATATTTAAAATATTGTATCATTTTAATATTGTTTTATGCTAACTTTTAATTATATATCTATTTATTTGTTTTATGAAATGTATAAGTTGTGTTATAAATATATTGATATCATCTTTTTGTCATCATTGATAGCGTTTAAAAAATATAAATTGTACATTTTAAATATTTTATAGATTTTGCGGTACAAAGAAAATTGTAATATAATATTGTAATTAGTTTTAGTATACCCTTTAAATATCTCATAATTTTTAATTTTTATTTTTATTTTACAAATACCACAAATGTATGATTCTTCTTTTTATTGTGTACATTTTTATATGCATGAATTTATTATCTTTTTCAAATGTATATTTTATAGTATAATATTTCTATTTTAAATTTACTATCACGATAATATTTAATGGACTTTATTTTATATTAAGTAGTTTAACTTCTAGATATTAAAAAACAAAAAAATTATAATTAATTTTAATTAATTCTAAATAATATTTTAAGAGATATATAATATAAAAATATAAGTATTAAATCTCTTGTTCTACCTGATGTTATTAACTATATATATATGTAGTAATTACATGGATATGATTATATAATGCATGAAATAATAGTTTATGTTTTAAAAAAAAATATTTTGGTGCAAATTTACGATAAAATAAATAATATTTTATGTTTGTAGTCTTACATAAATTTTGTAAGAATATCTGAAATTGTTAGAATATTTGTAATGTTTTCATAGTTGTTTAACTGCCAATAAAAAATTTAGTAGGTCTTTTAATAGTATATCATTTGTAATATTTTATTTATCCATAACTATTAGAATTGTAAAATTTTCTATTCTAATTTGTTGATTAATATCTTATATATTATATTCTCATCTTTATGAATCTATAGTAACTAATATTCATATATTTATTTATATTTTCGTTTAGTCAATATGAATTGTTTATTAAATTAACATAAGAACATCTCTTATAATTTTATAGTAATTTAGATTGAGAGTATAAGTCATCAGTAGTTTATTTTTTTGTTAATAACCATAATACTTTTTTATAAAAAGTGTTAACTACACTGATCGTTGGGTTCACCTCATAATGCCCTTACTTGATTAGCTTCTATGAGAGTTTGACTGTAGACGACTTATAAAATATGTGTTAAATCAAATATAATAATTTTGGTTAAAATTTAGATTAGTAATGAGTAATTTTTTCTTAGCATATAACGCTAAATTATTAATATTTTTGATGTTTCAAATATATATAGCTTTAAACTGTTTGAAAGTCTTTCATTCTTTAAAATTATTTTTTGTTAATTTCCAATGATTTAATATATATATATATATATTTAATTGAAATTCTTTTATTTTTTTCTTTTGTCAGTTTAATTTATTTGATATCAGTTTTTTAGAAACAATCATTGAGAAAATCTTTAATATTAGTTATTTTAAATTGAATGTGGAATTTAATTTTTCATGTAAGACAAAAACACCATATAACAAAAGATTGTGTGATCTACACCATATTTATAAAACATTTAATTTCGTTTCATTCAAGCACGTTCAAGAATATGCTTATTAGACTGATCAAGAGTGGGTAACAGACTAACGGTGAACTGGAGAGAAGTTTTTGCAACATGAATTGGATTTGGGTTGCTTTTAAAAGTTTTGACAGCCCACATAAATGGTCCGCTCAAATCTATGTTGAGAAAAAATCGATCGACGTGTCTGTTTAGAAGTCTTTGATTGAGATATTGGTATTTTATTTGTTGATGTGGATAGGCTCAATGGAGCTCATATCCCCATTTTATTATTAGTAGATTTTTAAAAAGTGTTAACTACACTGGTCGTTGAGTTCACCTCATAATGCCTTACTTGATTAGCTTTTATGAGAGTTTGACTTGTAGACGACTTATAAAATATGTGTAAATCAAATATAATAGTTTTGGTTAAAATTTAGATTAGTAATGAGTAATTTTTTTTCTTAGCATATACCTAAATTATTAATATTTTTGATGTTTCAAATTTATATAGCTTTAAACTGTGTTGAAAGTCTTTCATTCTTTAAAATTATTTTTTGTTATATCCATGATTTAATATATATATATATATAATATATATATATATATATTGAATTCTTTATTTTTTTTCTATTGTCAATTAATTTATTTGATATCAATTTTTTTAAGAAACAATCATTTTGAAAATCTTTAATATTAGTTATTTTAAATTAAAAGTGGACTTCAATTTGTCATGTAAGACAAAACACCATATAACAAAAGATTGTGTGATCTACACCATATTTATATAAATTTTTAATTTTCGTTTGGAGAATTAGTCACTTTAACATATTTTTGGACCATGTTCACCATGATAACATATTAATGGTTGTTCTTGTGCTTATCCATCGTCACCATATTTATACATAAACTGCAATTTCATCGTCACTCGCGTTAATGCAATTAGTTTAGGTTCTATGGATTTGTGTACGTCACAGTGTTATAGAAAAATTGTAAACACAAACAGTTAAAATTTATAAAGCAGTAGATAATTATCCAAACTATATAGAAGGAATCAGAACAGATGATCAATTAAAGCTATTATTTTTCTACCAAGATGGCTTATGTGTGCTTGGTGAAAACCGTTAGCTTCAGGGTGTTGGTGGCCTTGCTTCCATAAGCAATAAGCATCATCTGAGTTTCCATAACTTGCAACCAATACATGGCTTCACATCAACAGTTTCACAAAGTTATAAGTTAGTTTGCAGGTAAACTTTTAAATTAAACCTTGATATTGCTTGGGTTTGAGCTGCCTCAACAACTGCAGTTGATGCTCTAGCTTTGATCGCCACGTTAGATAATTTTTCTGAGAGTTAACAACATTGACAATGTAAGGGATATGTGGTCTTCTCCATACCGAGTTCATGGTTGCTCGTTTCTCCTCTCAAGCTCAAGAGAAGTCTTGTTTCAAACCAAACCCAAGAATCTCATTATTCAAATCCACAACAAAGAGATATTCAATTTAATTACACCTTCCATGGCTAACTTCTTCTCAAAGAGTCTCCTTAATCTCCATGGCCAGTCCGATTTAGGTTCAGTTTGGATATTTCGCCGTTAAGCACTGTTGTCGTTGTCGATGGCTTTGTCTATCTTCAGCTAGCCTCTCGATATCCGACCTTACCTGATCCACTCAGTTCTGGTTCCATTGACCATACGGGCTTCAGCCTCTGTCCTCAGAGAAATTCACGTAAGCTCATGTTCCTTGGCTCCTCTGGAGGTGGTTTCAGCAGAAGTAGACGATGACTGGAGATTTTTTGGTCAGGGGCCGAGATTTTCCGGTGGATTTCATTGCCATGGATGTATCTTCTGCAAATTAGGTTTTTGGTTTAGGATGGATTTAGCGTTTAGAGATATAAATTAATATAGGAAAAGTATCAAGGAAGGTGGAACAAAACATTGAAGATTAGCTTTAACATCATCATTGATTGAGAAGATAACGGAGAAAAAAACAGACATTGGAGAAGATGAAGTAGAAGCGTCGGGGAGAGATTGTAGATGCTTGAAACGAAACAGGTTGTCGGCTTAGTGGGGTGGGCTGAATGGTATATTAAAGATAACCCAAACAGAAGCCTAATTTCTCTTAGCTTTAGTGACGTGTCAATTTCAAACTCTCTCATGGCTTGAATTTCCAATCTGACGTGGATAGGCTCAACACTCAGTTATTCTCTTTTAGTATTAGTAGATGCAACAAATTCAATTAATGTTATGCGTAATAAATATTATTTTTCCTATTTTGAAGTGATTGACCTTTATTAATTTTTTTGTGCAAATATAACTCAAAAGTTAAAGTCAAGCATAAATTGATCCATGATTTTTGAAACTTTCATTGCTCTATTCCTCCTAAAAATTCCGATTATTCACGAAAATGTCATTACTTTATTTATTTATTTTTTCAAAAATAAGTATTTTACTATATTATCCTCATTTTCATCAAGTATTAACAATATTAACATTTCCATCAAATTATCAATACACCAACCACCATGAACAAATAATTTGGAGCTCTTAATGCATCTAAAAATTGATTACAATCCTCTATCTCATTTCTTATGCTCAAAACCTACATTTTTTTCACTTTCTCTCTATATTCATCCAAAAAAACTCAAGATTTTGATTCTAAACTTGTTAGGTTCAAACTCATGATTCTTGATCATTAACAAGTGGATCTTTTTTGTGATAAAATTATATGTGATATGAGAAGCTAATCAAGTTATCTCACCGGTTGAAAGTATGAAATTGTTTTTTTTTCCAGATTTGTTCGTCAAAAGAATTCTAGGAAAAAAATCAAATGAAGATGTTACTTTTGCAATTGACTTTATGTGTGTTTTCTATAGACGACTTCTCTAGAAGTCTTCCAACTTTCTTTGTTAATAACGAAATCTCAAAATACCAGAGAAGACTTCTAGGTAAGTCGCTAGGATAAACATGTTAGTTTTGCAATTGACCAGATTGTGTCAAAATTTTGTCTTTTTCTGAAGTCTTACACAAAAGTCTTGCGTTAGATGACTTCCCTGTAAGTCTTTCGAAATCTCGGTGGAAGTCTTCTCACTGTCGTGAAGATCATCTCAGGTTGCTTTTGCAATCGAAAAATAAAACTTACACATCTAATTTTGACTAGAAGACTTCTATGTAAGTCTTCTGAAAGACGACTTACATGGAAATTTTCCAGAATTTTATTCTACGATTCTGGCCAAAACCTTGGTTTTCACAAAAAATTCTGTGGAAGTCGTCTGCCGGGAAAATTACATGGAAGTCTTCTAATTAAAATTAAATAATTGAATTTTATTTTTCACTGCAAAATTAACATGAATGATAACATGTAATATTTAAGTTTTATTTTTCTGGTTGAAGACTTCATGTAAGGCTTCTAGAAAAGGTTAAATTTCTGACACAATTCGTTCAATTGCATAACTAACATGTTTAACCTAGAAAACTTAGCGGGAACTCTTCTCTGGTATTTTCAATTTTTTTCAAAAGCAAAAGTAGGCCAATATTTGAAAAGGAAAACTTCCAAAGAAGTCTATTGCAGAGTAGACGACTTTCGTGGAAGTTTTCTATGTCAAATTTTAATAAATTTTCATTTTCTCTAAACGTATAAAGAAATTTTAACATTTTCTTGTTAATTCATGTATATTAGTTGACATTGGGTTTCTTGAATGAAATTCGTAACATAATTGTTTTTAATTATGAGGTTACTAACATTCATGTTTATTAATATTTCTAGCTAATCCGAGAATACTTCTGTGGAATTATACTACGTTAGTTTTTGTAAACTTGATAAGAAACTTTAAGATATGTTTTTTAACTTTCAAAAGTGTTAAGTAACTTCAAGAATATCAAGTAATATGGTTTAATGTGTATTCTTAGATCATAATATATACTTTTTAATTTTGATGAAATTTAAAATTTCAATTTTCAATTAAATTTGAGTTTCACTTAAATTTTAATTTCCCGCTTATATTTTAATTTTAAGTCTTCCAAGATATCTTCCGAGAAAAAACTTTCGGAAGACTTCTAGTAGAACTGTTATATGTTTGAAATTATCTAATATTTAATATTTTGTGAATTGGCTAAGCTTTCTTGAGAAGTCTTCTCCCTTAGTTATAGTAAATTTGATTAATTTTTGTGTTGTTTTGTTTTGCTATTGAAGTTGTATCAATAAAGAAAATAATGTCAAGTAATATTGGTAAGATAATATTGTAGACATGAATATATTACCAATTTTTTTCATTAATATCTCTTTAAATTTACAAAAGAATTAACGAAAAAAAGAGTACACCTACAAATCACAAAACAGACCATAAACAAAACTATTATAGATCATTCCTCCACAAAATCAAGCTTGGACTCCACTTGACATGGGAGAATACTCTGTTAGAAGACTTCCAGGAAGTTTTTTCTAGCGCATTATATGTTAGAAGAAATTATGAGAAGACTTTCTAGAAGTCTTCCAAAGTCTGACTCAGATCTGAAAAACTTTAAAATTCAAAAAAATTCAAATGATTCAAAGCAGAGAGAGTGAGTGGAATATAGATAGATATGTCAACCTTTAAAGAACACAAAAATACACATCCAAATAAAAATAGATATACCTTTAAAGTAGTAGAATATGAGAACCATGTAAAAAACCTAGAAAAAAGATGAATTAGTAAGAAAGACATGAGACAAAAATGATAAATTAATATAAAGTTTGGTGTTTTCAAATTTTAAGTAATTTAATAGAGGTTGGAAATTTTTAGTTTGCAAAAAGTAAGCAACTAGAGACTTACCAAAACTCCGCCATTGAGACATTATCAACTTGTTCAGATCTGTTATGAAAGAGGAGATATGGGAGAAAACTGTGCCAGAAGACTTCCAAGAAGACATCTCTGCAAGTCTTCCAAGTGTGTCTTAGATATGAAAACATGCATATCCAAAAGTATTTAAATGACTTTAAAACATTGAAAAACTTCAAAAATAAGGGTAAAAACTTAAAACAACAAAAAGTTTTTAAAAGGAAATAGCTTTAAGCAACAAAAGGTTACAAAATAAAAAAAAAATAATTTATAATCTATCTTTAAGGAGTGGAAGATGAAAATCATGTAATGAAAAACCTGTAAAAAAATAAATCAGTAAGAAATACATGAGATAAAAACTAGAAACGGTTATAAAGTTTGATGTTTTTGAGTTCAAAGAGATTAGAGAGGGGCTAGAGAGTTTTAGAATGAGAAACATTACATTTTTGCAGGCTATTTGAGAGGAACAAAGAGAATGTGTAATTTCTCTTTATATCAAGAGACAAAAATTCAAATAAAATAAATATTTTCGATTCACATGACTTTCAAATAAGTTTTCTAATAGAATACTTCTGTGGAAGTCTTCTAGTTCATTATTTGTTGGAAAGCTTAAGGCACCTAAACCCTAAACTCAAAATAACTTACTAATTAGAAACAAACCATTTCATAAAACTTAAATCAACTTTAAAAGTGTTTAATATACACAAAACTAAACATATAAGTCAAAATTTAATTTTTCAAAAAAATGTTAAGCTTCCGAAATCTGACCCTAAGAATAAATATAATAATAAACATATCTTATCAAAATCAACTTTAAAAGTTTTTAATATACAAAGTACTGAACACATATATGATACAATTCAATTATATTAGATCTTAATTTATATCATTTACAAATGTTTATAATTACATGATTCATTTTTCCCACATCAAATATCTTTTATAAATTTAATTTTTTTTTTAAAATCTACTATTTGAGAAGACTTCATGTAAGTCTTTTAGAAGACTTACAAAACTCATAAAACTTTACGTGGTTATATTGGTAAAATTGAATATGATTTTTTGTTTGGTCATAAGGGGTTAGTTGTAATTTCACACGTCTTGTTGGATTACTTTTGCATTTGATTCAAGTTTAGGTATACTTTTGAAATTAAATTAAGTTTTGAGTCATATTTGGAAAAATTTCCATATATAAACAAAAAAACTTTTCTTAAAGATTTTCTCATGGTTTATAGTATGAGGATATAGTTAACAATATAACTTATAATTATCTTTCTTTGCATCCAATCCCTTAAATATTATTTGAGAAGTGGATTTGACACATGTCATCTCCAATTATTTTCACTAAGAAAGATGACATGACATATTATAATTGATGAACATGGCTTATGGATAAATATGAGATGACAATTACATTTAATGAATTTATATTTTAGTAAACTTTTTAGAATGTAGAAATAACTAATACAACATCATTAAAAATAATATAAGTAATATGATATTAAATAATATAATAATGGATATATCAAATAGTTTATTTTTTAAAAATATTATTTAAGTCTATTTTTATAATCATATGATTTTTAATATTAAACAAAATTTTCAAATTTCATAAATTTTTAAAAACAATTATAAACTTTTTAAGCGTAACATCATTTGTTTCTTTTGATATCTCAAATTTTAAAATTTGATTTTAGTTTTATTTTGAATAATTAAGAAATTTTAATCAATTATATATATTATATATATATATATATATATATATATATATCTTTTCTTATATAATTTAAGATAAAATCAAAATATTTCTTTTAACTTAATTTTATGTTTCTTAATTAAAATTCATATTAAAATATTAGTATTATAAATAATAAAATATAGAATATTAACATAATTTTAATTTTAAAAAAGAATTTAAATTAAAAAATTTATCGCTACACATTGTGCAGAAAAACACCTAGTATTAGTAATTTATACACGATTTTTACATTTATTTAAATTTTAACCTTTTTGAAATGGATTTTAAACTATACTACACCTAACAACATATGTTTTTTTTAATATAAACTAGATTTTAACCCGCGCGTCCGCGCGGATATTTATAATTAAGTTTCATTGACAAATGATAAAATATTAATTATTATTTGGTATTTGTATTATGTAACTTATATGTTTGTTAAATATGATTAATATATAATTTTATTCAGTTTTTTATTGAAAAAAGAATAATTAATATATAATTTTTATATTTTAATATATTCCTTAGAAACATAATCATATAAGAATCAAAATAGAATAATTTATCTATTTAACCTATTTCGTATTTATTGATGTTTCTAACGAAAGTGGATTAATTTTTTTTATAATTCTCATTTATCAAAATTATTTTAAATATTTTGTAGTTAAATACGCTTCATTACTTTTTATTTAATTACAAACATAATCATCAACTCTAAACTAAAAATCATATAAGCATATAATATAACTTTTATCTTGTAGATTTATTTTTAGTAAAATTGGATTTTATATTACTAACTTTATAATTAAATTACTATATATAAAAATATTGTCTCTTTATTTAAATTTAATAATAATAAATTATATATTTAATAATATTACGAATTTAATGGATTATTTAAAATTGATAATCAAAAAATTTTATAAGATTTTGTTAAAGTAAAGTAAGAAATATTCAAAAAATAAATATTGTTCTAGTACATATATCTTATGTGTGATGTATATTTTTTCAAATGATCTAATATATAAATATTATTTTAATATAATAAAAATTACTAATAAATGTTCTATAAACTTTTATCAATAGATAAATATGACTCTATTTTAATAGATTAAATACCACACAACCACCATTAGTCTGAACCGGAAGTACTGTCGAATCTAACAATTCGACTACATGTTTGAATCGAAAATAAAACATTATTTAAAACTTAGATATTACAATAGAAAACTTTAAGTTACTTATTTTTATAAGATTATAATCTTATACAATTATCAAAATGATAATTTAAGATGTATGTATTTTCAAGCATATATGGTTTTGATATGCAGATATATTTTATTCGTTTGTTTGGGAGTATTCTCTGATGATTTTTCTATCATGTGAATGAAATTTATATAAAACGATTATATGATATGGGTAATATTGATATTACGGTTAAAGCAAAAATATCTAGTTAAGAGGTTACAATCCGCACTTTGCATGGGATAAATAGTTTTATATGCAAATTATATTTATGTATTACTCTATCTACATATTAGAAATATAAATTAAAAATATATATTGAATAACTATCTATTACTATATTATTAAATTGGCACGCGTATATAAATCAAATGATCTTCTTGTTTATTTAGGATCATTTTATGTTAAATAAATCAAAATAATCAGCTTTATTTATTTATGTGATATATAATTAAATTTAAACAATATTAACATAGACATATAATATATTTGAATTGCTAAAAATGACTCAACTTGATTTCAAATGCAAAAAGTGTACCCCAAATCATCAAATGCAAAGTAACACAAAATGCTAGTGAGTGAAAATACAATAAACTCTTGTGAGCAAACAAAAAACTGTATTCAATTTGTACCAAAATAACTTTTTCGCGTGGAAGACTTCCCTGGTAAGTCTCTACAGAGCTTCTCTAGAAGTCTTCTTTTAAGAAGTCTTCCGTGTAGTCGTACAGTAGTCTTCCGAAAGTCTTCTCTGAGAAGACTTTCATGTACGTATTCTCCGGAAGACTTCTCTAGAAGTCTTCTCAAACAATAAATCCTAAAGATAATTTATAAATTCATAAAAAAATACTTATATAGAGAAAAATAGAATCATGTAACACAAACATTTGTAATAATGTAAATTTATATCAACTAAAACTGAAATCAACCTAGATGAATTAATGTAGAATGAGCATGGTATTCATTAGTTTAGGGTTTTAGTACAATGTGATAGTATGTAGTAGTTTTAGGCGTAGATTTTGAAATCTATCTTCTTACTTTTTTTTGAAATTTGACGATATGTGTTAGTGATCCTCTAATAAGATAATTTTAACACTTTCTAAGTTATTTTATGTTTAAGGAAGTGTTTTTGGTTAGTTAATGATTTAGGTTTCGAAGACTTCCAGAAGACTTGCGGGATGTCTTCTAACATATAATGTAGTAGAAGACTCAAGGAAGACTTCAGGAGACTTACGGAGACTCTACAATTTTACCGCTTGAATTTCAGTGAAAATTCAAATTCCGCCTAGTGGCAAAAAGTCTCCGGAAGTCTTCCGGACGTCTTCCGTGAAGTCGTCCCAGTAGTCTTCCGAAAGTCTTCTCTGGGAAGACTTTCAT